>ONZH01005457.1:0-10721 GCA_900303285.1 Rhinella marina | reverse complement strand
TGTCCATGGATTGTTCGTTGGTACTACAGCTCAGCTCTTGAATTGAATGTGAATGAGATGTAATACCACGCACAACCTGTGGACAGATGTGGCACTATATTTACAAGAAAGCAGCCATGTATTTCTGATCTGGGACAACAAAAGGACGGTAATGCTAAAACAAAGGTACATAGTAGATATAAAATAGCAGGCCTTCACCTAGCCAGACGAGAACTCATGCTTATGGTGGACATATCTATGATCAGAGCAGGATAAGCAGCTGGCAGACATTAAAGGGGTTGTTCCATGAAAAATATTCAGCAGTGTTCAATCTAGCACCTGAACACTTTTGTAACTGCATGTGAATAAACCTTTGGAATAGCCATTGAGTTATTTAAAAAAAAAATGTATCTGTATAGCGCCACCTGCTGTTTGTTTATTTTCTTATTTCTCTGTCCACCTTGCTGAGGTGGACACACATGATCAGTTCCATCTTTCAACTGCCTCATCAGCAGTGATAGGGAGAGAGTTGTAGCAGAAAGGTCATGCCTCATGAGAAGAGACACCCCCCCCCCTCAGCTGTCAGCTTGATATAAATCTAGCAGAGCAATGAATGAGGAGATCCCTGGATCCATATGAGGTACAGGACTGGTTCTAGTTTGTCATATACTATATGATTTCTTATTTCATTTTTTACACTAATCATGGGATAACCCCTTTAAGATCGAACAGCATGAAATCTAATGATTTACATATCAGTCTTCTCCAAGAAGGGGGAGCAGGAACCTGTTTGATTTAGTGGGGGCTTGACATTTTGTAACATTTATTTGCTGTTAAACCCAGTGATTCAATAAAAAGTTTTGGAAATTCTGGAATACAGTAATCACTCAAGACACCATGTTTTTTCCTGGGCCATCGTAAATTCAAATTAGACGCAACGTACAATGCCTGAAATCCAACAAATCAGCATGGCCATAGCTCTGGTAAAATATCTGTATTGGTTGTCTAGTAGGTCTTCTTTACAGTACAGCGCGGCACTACATGTCCTCTACTGCCCTCTGCCTGTGGCAGGATGAACTGCTCCTTTGGCTGTCAGGTGAGGGGAGCTCCATTTTAGTTACTGTGTACTCTACAGGACCCAGAAGAAGCTCCTGTCCTCATCATGGAAAGTGATTTATTATCTATTCCCAACTGTTATATGTAAGGACTTACTTTATCTCTTAGATAACTGCTTGTTTTTTTAGTTTTGTGTTTTTTTCTTTTGTTTTTTTTTTCATTTTCTTTTTTTTTGTTTGTTTGAGGCTTTGGTGCCAATTACTAGATGTCCATAAAGTTATGGACTCAAATTACAATGGTTTAAACATACAGTATTTATCCCGGAACCATGTAATATAAATTGAGGGAACACTGTATTTTGGCTTTTGGTTAAAGTGGGCTTTTAAGATGTGTGAGCAGGCCCTCCATTATTGATAATAAGAAATCTTGCCACAATTTTATATAAAGTACAATTCATTCCTCCATAACTGATTCCATTAAAGGGGTATTCCCATCTTAGACAATGTATGCGCCCATTGTCTGATAGCTGTGGGTCCCATCGCTGGGAGGACCCCGGGTTTCCCAGGGTCCGGCCACCACCAGGCGCAGCTCCCATAGAAATGAATGGGAGAGCACCGTGCATGCGCGGCCACCTGCACTGCACCCTCTGTTCATTTCCCCGCTCCGGGGCATATCCTAGCAACATTGTCTTAGATGGAAATAACCCTTTAAAGGTAATTTTAACCCCTCAACCTTATATAGGTGATGGGGAGAGCAGTGTAAACAAATCCAAATTGGAATGCCCCTTGCACCATGATCACAAGGTCCCTGGGGGTGGTCCCTTCACGTGTAGTGTCCCAGGCTCTCTACACCTAACACTCCCCAGTCCCTCCCCTCTGCTCTTTGGAAACAGCTCAGGAGCCCTCGAGAGGAATCGAGGAGCTTTCATTGGATATTATGGTCATGCTTCCTCACGTATATTTACACCACTCTCAATGACACCTATATAGTGGCATCATCAGTGCTTAGGAGTCAATTTGTTAAATTTGATGCATCTTTAAACCTAACATTTTTGTCTAGAAATGCTTCTCCATTTTTTTTATACCATCCCTCTACTAAAGTGATTTTGCATCTTTTTTTGTGACTTTTTTTAAATGGTGGCAGTGATAGCTCAGGAGTGAAACTAATGAACCTAGCTAAACATGTCCACGTTCCCACCTACTTTTCAAATCGGGGGTGAGTGGTGTACAGATGCAAAAAGTTTTGCAAATAAGCCCAAAAACGTCACAGCCATATTTCGCAAATTTTAAAAGCCTAGAATTCTAAAGTACAGGGCGTGATAAATCTTCCCTAGTGTCTGTGACAAAGGCAGTCACATAGCTAATACCTTGCAAGGCAAGCTCTGGTGTCATCATAACAAAGGTGCATCACACAGCTAAGCAAGATAATGAAAATGTAAATTATTTCTAATCCATGGTGGCATTATCTGGCGGGCTTTTACAAACATATTAATATTTGTGCTTAATTTTTCTAATCCTGGAAAACCCCTTTAATCTACTTTCACGCGACCATATCGGTTTTGCGGTCCGCCAATTGCGGATCCACAAATATGGATGCTGTCCGTGTGCATCCCCCACTTTTTGCAGGCCTCATTATAAAGATGCCTATTGTCCACAAAACAGACAAGAATAGGACATCTGTGTGGTGTCCACATTTTTTGTGCTCCATAAATGAATGGGTCTGTGCAATCCGCAAAAATACAGTCATGTGAATGCAGCCTTAGGGCTCATGCACATGGCCGTTGCCTGGCTGTGGCCGTATTGCGGCCCGCATACGGCGGGTCCGCAATACACGGGCACCGGCCGTGCGCAGCCCGCATCATGGATGAAGATTCAGATTGCGACCCTTGCATGATAGTAGGAGTAATAGTAGTAAACCCTTCATACTTGGTCTAAGGGCTCATGCACACGAGCGGGTGCCGGCCGTGCCCGTGCTGCGGGCCGCAAAATGCCGTCTGCAATGCATGGGCACTGACTGTGGGGCCACCGCGTGCAGATAGAGGACCCATTCACTTGAATGGGGTCCGCGATCCGCATCCGAGGGTCCGCACCGCAAAAAGTAGTACTTGCGCTACTTTTTTGCGGTGTGGAGGCACGGGCAGAAACACCACGGAAGCCCACCGTAGTGCTTTCGTGGTGTTCCGATCCGTGCCTCCACTCCGCATCTCCCGGATTGCGGACCCTTTGAAGTGAATGGGTCCGCGATCTGCACGCGGTGGCCCCACGGTCAGTGCCCGTGCATTGCAGACCGCCGTCTGCGGCCCGCAGCATGGGCACGGCTGGCCCCCGCTCGTGTGCATGAGCCCTTAGACCAAGTATGAAGGGTTTACTACTATTACTCCTACTATAATGCAAGGGGAAAGTCATAGATGTGGTGTAACAAGGCATTCCTTAAATATTTGGACAAGGTGTGCTTGTAATAAGGGATTGTGCTGTCAGCTGGTTAACAGGACGTCCACCGCCATCTACCTCTACGTTAAAGGAGCATTTACAAAGTTCTTGCAGTCTGACATTTGTTACACGCTGTATGTTTTATGGATCCTAAATATTTTGCCGTGAAGTGAAGTGTGTAAAAGTATGATTTTATAAGGTGACCTATAGCTTGGGGATTACTGTAAAAGGTTCTATTAGGTTTTACTGTGGCTTGTAAACACAATAGAGACTGTAAAACCCCGGCTGAAAGTGCTTTGTGACAGCCTGAATCCGAACTGAAACACATGTTGGAAACAGACGATGACTGTAAAGAATGAGCTGAGCGAATGCTAAAGTCACTGACGGCATATACATCTGGAAGAGTGATACATGATGGCTCATGGGCCTGCTCTGTGGCTGGGACCCAAAGGAGCACTGTTGCTTTGCCTTCTAGATCTGTGATGGAAATTTTTTTTTCCTATATGTGGGTCCAAACGATACTATGGAATGAGATGGCCGGCAAACTCATATAGGTGTGATGGTCAGGACTATCTGCCATCTCATTCCATAACCAGTAATATGGAGCCATTACGATTTATTCTTATAACAGCCTTCAGTTCTTCTGGGAAGGCTTTCTACAGGTTTTTGGAGTCTGTCTGTGGAAATTTGTGCCCAATTAGTGAAAGGAACCTTTGTGAGGTCTAACACTGATGTGGCTAGAGAGTTCTGGATCACAACAGTAATAAAAGTGAATGCAATCATGTTGCGACCTGTGAGTTGCCACGTACACGACGATTGAAACCTGCTCTTGCTCCATTAGCTTTCATTCATTGCACTGCAGGCAGCGCTACACTGCAATGTTTGACATGCAATGTGTCACGGACAAGTTTGCTGTGTAGCCCTAGCCTTTAAAGGTGTTCAATGGGATTGAGGTCAGGTCTTTGTGCAGCCATCAAACTCGTTCACACCAAACTCATCACACCATGTCCTTATGGACCGCATGCTGCAACGGCAAAGGTCCCTTCTCAAAGGTCCTTTGTCTATAGTGTTTTGCATACTGTGGTATAACTGTCACCCTTCACTGGAAATAAGGGTCCTAATCTTGAAAAACAGCCTCATATCCCTTCTCCACTTGTATTACTGTGAATTCTAAGATACGGGAATAAAATAGGCTTGACAAGGCTTAGTTAAGTAAACTTTTTATGCACATGATAAAATACGTTATTTATATATATATATATATATATAAAAAAAATGGATGGGTATCACATTATGGATGGGTATCACACCGACTATCCTCTGAGCGGGGTCGGCGCTCACAGTACAATGTGGGTGTCCGGCCAATACTGCTCCCATACAGTGAGTACCGAAAGGACCCATGAATATACAGGAGAATCCCTGGTTTACGGAATGAAATAAATATATATATTTGTACAGAAGGTTGATGTGAGTTGCTAGATTGCAGAATTGATTTCCTTTTTAGGGACTTCCCACATTAAAAATGGAGATGGGGTTGTCTTTCCAATGATGCGCATGCGCTGGCCTTTAGACGTGGTTTTTCCCTTACATGACATTTACGAGTGATTGCGCATGTTAGACATGCGCTCTGGACACAGACTCCCGTCATCAAGGCCGATGCTTTTGTAATGTGAGAAGCGCATTAGGGATATGCGCAGTGGCTCGTTAGGCACGCTAAGTCCGAGATACACGTGGACATCTCGCTACTCTTGTGGAGTAAAATGTGGGTTCCTTTTAGCTTTTAAGGTGTTACACATGTTCGTAATGTTTTGCACATGCACTGCCATGATTGGCAATTTATGGAATTATTCATTTTTTGGTTTTTATGCACGTTATGTATTAATACAATTATATATCATGATACTTATTCACTATTTATTAATATGTTATGTGATACAACTAGCACGTTATATGTATTTGTGTATGTTTTTTACACTGTTGCCATTTGATTGGTTTTATGAATTGGATATGTTTTACACCTGTGATTTTTGTATATATACTTTGTACACCCCATCATTTGTGCTTGAGAAAGGCTCTAGTGTTGAGCCGAAACGTCGCGGTCCCCCAGCATGGGTAAATAAAGGTTTTTTTGATTTATTTTATATGGGAGTGCTGCCTATTTTTTGGATCTTTTTGGATCTATATATATAATATATATATATATATATATATATATATATACATATATACACACAGAGTAAAATAAGTAACAGACACCTTAAGCTCCATGAACAATGAGTGAGCTCCCCATTGACAAGTTCCCAACATGGCAACTGGCCCACGCACATAAGATACAAAGAGAGTTGGTAATCACAGGACATGACCAAACCCTGATATCCTCAATGGAACCGAGCTCTTTGTTACTTTCTGGCCCCTCCTAATGATCTTCAGTGTGCAATTACTTTAGACCTCAGGAACTCTGCCTGGTACCTCTAACCAACTACATTACAAGAAATTAAAGGAAAAGAAACACTATAAAAAATAAATCTCACCAGACACCACCAAACAGCCAGTGTAGATTCACAGGATGCATCAGCACCCATGCTAAAAAGAGCACCATGGAAGGCCTGGCTGTCACCCAAAGCTTTTGTGTCCACCACAAATGTTATGTTCTGTTGTGACATAACAGAACGCTGTATGGAGAGATTATTTGACCATCATATGGTGTTATACTGCATACTGGTAAGATATGGTAATTGTACACTATATACTCTATGGGGGAGGTCGGCACCTAAACAAGGTAGCACATACAGCACCATCCAGTGTAAGGCCAGGCCTGATGATATCACTTCATTTCTCTGCACCATCTGCATGATAAAGACCTGATGTTACAGATTTTACATAGGAGAAGATCTGAGTTATGCCTCTCTATCTCTCTCTCTATAGATATATATTTCCACCATTGTATACGTGCAGTATGGTTTATAGTCATTCTTCTGCTGCCGCTGTGTTCTTTGCAGAGATTAAGCTGTGATTTTCCAAGACCTCATTACACTGCCCGATGAGCATCCGAATTCCCAGCCTCCTGCAATCTCTCTACCATCTGCTCCCATATCTGACTTATGACTTGGCGCTTGCCTCACCCTCCTCTCAAAATCAGAAAGGAGATTGTATGACTAAACTAGCAGATTATATTTTATTTCCCATCACTCTTTGACAGACCTAAAAGTGAGAAAATGAGAAATTCCTTATAAAATCCAATCCTGACCTGTAACTTTTTGAAGTACTGTATTTCTGTATTGTACTCGTTTTTTCTTATTATATTGGGATTTTACTGTATTTCTTTGAGTGTTATGAACTGCACTTATAGCTGAATTAGCAAATGTTAAACCCTACGAGCCACCACCAAAAACCTGCTGGACACAAGCTATAAAGAAGTCACAAACAGGGCCATCAAAGACTACAAGGTCCTCACTGGCACATCAGAGATTGGTACTAGGGATTGCAAGCTGCTTGTTCTCTGGATATCAGGGATTATGGAGAATATACACTCACCGGCCACTTTTTTAGGTACACCTGTCCAACTGCTCGTTAACACTTAATTTCTAATCAGCCAATCACATGGCGGCAACTCAGTGCATTTAGGCATGTAGACATGGTCAAGACAATCTCCTGCAGTTCAAACCGAGCATCAGTATGGGGAAGAAAGGTGATTTGAGTGCCTTTGAACGTGGCATGGTTGTTGGTGCCAGAAGGGCTGGTCTGAGTATTTCAGAAACTGCTGATCTACTGGGATTTTCACGCGCAACCATCTCTAGGGTTTACAGAGAATGGTCCGAAAAAGAAAAAACATCCAGTGAGCGGCAGTTCTGTGGGTGGAAATGCCTTGTTGATGCCAGAGGTCAGAGGAGAATGGGCAGACTGGTTCGAGCTGATAGAAAGGCAACAGTGACTCAAATAGCCACCCGTTACAACCAAGGTAGGCAGAAGAGCATCTCTGAACGCACAGTTCGTCGAACTTTGAGGCAGATGGGCTACAGCAGCAGAAGACCACACCGGGTGCCACTCCTTTCAGCTAAGAACAGGAAACTGAGGCTACAATTTGCACAAGCTCATCGAAATTGGACAGTAGAAGATTGGAAAAACGTTGCCTGGTCTGATGAGTCTCGATTTCTGCTGCGACATTCAGATGGTAGGGTCAGAATTTGGCATCAACAACATGAAAGCATGGATCCATCCTGCCTTGTATCAACGGTTCAAGCTGGTGGTGGTGGTGTCATGGTGTGGGGAATATTTTCTTGGCACTCTTTGGGCCCCTTGGTACCCAATTGAGCATCGTTGCAACGCCACAGCCTACCTGAGTATTGTTGCTGACCATGTCCATCCCTTTATGACCACAATGTACCCAACATCTGATGGCTACTTTCAGCAGGATAATGCGCCATGTCATAAAGCTGGAATCATCTCAGACTGGTTTCTTGAACATGACAATGAGTTCACTGTACTCAAATGGCCTCCACAGTCACCAGATCTCAATCCAATAGAGCATCTTTGGGATGTGGTGGAACGGGGAGATTCGCATCATGGATGTGCAGCCGACAAATCTGCGGCAACTGTGTGATGCCATCATGTCAATATGGACCAAAATCTCTGAGGAATGCTTCCAGCACCTTGTTGAATCTATGCCACGAAGAATTGAGGCAGTTCTGAAGGCAAAAGGGGGTCCAACCCGTTACTAGCATGGTGTACCTAATAAAGTGGCCGGTGAGTGTATATGGCTGTATTTGTTACAGTGGTGTCTGCAGCTGCAAACTGCTGTTCCCTTGCACTTACCTGCTGGGCCAGACCTGGTTTGCCTTCAGCTGTCCTTCTTGAGGCAGTCCCGTCCACCAGGTTCCCTCTTGCAGACTGCGGCCTTCTTGTCGGTTAGGCCTCTCCTCCTGCACCTGTAGGGTACGGGTGCATGCTCCCTCTGGCTCAGAAAGTGCTAGCACGTTCTAATCTTCACCAGCCAATGGCTACCAACCCTGCGGTGCTTCAGGCACCTTACCCATAGAGAGGGTGCCTCAGCAATAGGTCTCTTATCTTTCTATGTTCCTGCTAGGTGTGCATGTGTACAGACCTCTGCCATTTTACCTGTATTTGACTCCTTGCTGCCTGACTTGACCTGTGCCTGTTACCTGTATTGATCCTACTCTGCCTGCCCTGACCTCAGTCCTGTTTACATATTGCACGTACTCTGCCTTCCCTAACCTCGGCCTGTCCTTAACTACGAGTCCGCCTGAAATCTCGGTGCCATGTTTTGGTTTCTATGACCCCCGTCGGTCGACAGCCAGCCACACACAAAGACTACTCCAAGAGGAGGTGGCCTGTTGGTTGCCCTGCTTCGAAGTCTAGATCCCTGTATAGGAGTTAAAAGGAGAATCCCGAGGAACTGCCAGGAAAACAGCCTTAAGATTAGTCAAATCTGTTGGTTAACACAGTGGTTCCACACTCACTGCGTAACAGTATTTTAGGGCCATTTTTGAAAAAGCATTGTACAGCTCTGGAAAATTTTAAACTACTCCAATTTTTTCTTAAACCTCCACATGTATGGCAGCTATTCCATTTCAGTGTTTGTTGAGTTCCATCACAGGCACAACTCATTCCACTTACTGAAGTACTGATTAGGTGATCACCTAAACTAAATTCTTAAAGAAGCACATTTTTTCCTTTGCCTATATAGTGCAGGATAGGCCATTATTAAAGAATATGATAGAGGCTCTTGTGTATGCCGTGTGTATACCTGTTTTATTTGATGTGTAACTTGTGGGTTGTCCGCCATCTGTCTCCCTTCAAGTATGGTTTTCCTAATAAATCCTACATTTCCCATCATGTCTGGCTTTGCAGAGACATAGGGAGTGGAGTCTCACCACACCATAGTGCTTGGAGTCCTGTGTAAGGGCAGCCATGACAGATTAGTGACACAGATGCTGGCCCCTCACACTGCAGGGTTTCCATGTTCTCCTATGTGATGCAACTTGAGCCTGTCTGTCCTCTCTGCCCTGTCATCTCTCTCCCTGGTCAGCTCTTCCAAGGAGGAGGCAGGGAGACCAGTGGGAAGCTACATCTCATAGAACTGCACTGGAGAGTCAGCACACACAGATAGTACAGGAAGCAGTTTGAGTCAGGAAGTTTATATAACTGCAGCTATTCACTGTATACATTTACCTACTATATACTTTCCCTCCTGGTCCTTTAGATACGAAAGACATTTTATATATTTTATATATAGGGATAAACAGAGAAACATGGAGAGGAGACTGGTCTGAGAGTTGCTAGGAGGGATTTGATTGGTGATGATGTCATCCTGTGGATTACAAGAAGTCAGCCACAGGGGAGAAACTTCCATAATGAAAAGATATGAAATGTACAGATGCAATTGAGTTAGGATGAGACAAATTACACTGCTAGAATACTGCTGATGAGTACGTAATATATGTAAAATAAAAAAAACGGAGTGTTTCTCTAAAGGGGTGCTCTGGGAATTAAGAAAATGAAAACACTGAAATATTACTTTATTATAAATATATTCCCCATAACCTTTCATTAGATATAATGACTCATTTTGTCTCAGGAACAATCATTAGGAGAAACAAAATGACCACTGTCCTATTAGTACACACAAAACCTGTCCTAATAACACAGCAGGACAAGATACTTCAGAACACTGAGCTAAAGAGCTGCCTCATTCTCCTCTCTGCTCTACTTGTCAGGGATTATGGTCCTGAATACAGATGATAAGATCTTTAGCTGAATGTCTGTAGGAATGGAGTTCATGAGCAGATGTGACTAATGAGCAGCAGCTCTTGTATGCAGTCTCCATTACCACAGTCTGTCCTGTCCGTCCTCTCTGTACTTCATGTCTCCTCATGAACTCCATTCCCACAAAAATTCAGCTAAATATCATATTGAACTGTATTCAGGATCATAATCAATGACAAGTAGAGCAGAGAGGAGGATGAGGCAGCTCTTTACCTCAGTGTTGTGAAATAACTTGTCCTCCTGTGTGATTAGGACAGGTTTTGTGTGGACTAATAGGACGGCGGCCATTTTATTTCTCCTAATCATTGCTTCCTAGACAAAATGAGACATTATAATTAATGAAAGGTATTTGGGAATATATTTATAATAAAGTAATATTTGCGGATCTCTGTACAAATTTTTTTTGTGAAGCGGCCTAGGATGTAGCATTCCGAAGCTTATTTGCCATCTCTAGTTATCACTTTCTCTTGTTAT
>ONZH01005456.1:0-46617 GCA_900303285.1 Rhinella marina | reverse complement strand
TGCCCGTCACTGCACTGATGCCGTCTGCCCTGTGCCCGTCACTGCACGACTCTCTGCCTGTGCCAGTCACTATCTGCCCTGTGCCTCACTGCACCGATGCCTCTGCCCTGCCTGTGCCCGTCACTGCCCGTGCCCGTCACTGCACCCCTGCTCTGCCCTTGCCCGTCACTGCACCCATGCCACTGCCCTGTGCCCGTCACTGCACCGATGCCACTGCCTGTGCCCGTCACTGCACCCAGCACTGCCTGTGCCCGTCACTGCACCGATGCCTGTGCCCTGTGCCCATCCTGACCGATGCTCTTACCCTGTGCCCGTCACGATGCCTCTGCCCTGTGCCCGTCACTGCACCGATTGCCTCTACCCTGTGCCCGTCACTGCACCGATGCCTCTACCTTGCGATCACTGCACCGATGCCTCTACCCTGTGCCAGTCACTGCACCGATGCCTCTGCCTGTGCCCTCACTGCACCGATGCCACTGCCCTGTGCCCTCACTGCACCGATGCCTGTGCCCGTCACTGCACGATGCCTCTACCCTGTGCCCGTCACTGCACCGATGCCTCTACCCTGTGCCCATCACTGCACGATGCCTCTACCCTGTGCCCGTCACTGCACCGACACCTCTACCCTTGCCCGTCACTGCACCGATACTTAACCTGTGCCCGTCCTGCACCGAGCTTCTACCTGTGCCCGTCACTGCACCGATGCCTCAGCTCTGTGACCGTCACTGCACTGATGCCTCTGCCCTGTGCCGTCATGCACCGGTCCCTGTGCCCGTCACTGCACCGATGCCTCTAGCCTGTGCCCTGTGCCCATCACTGCACCGATGCCTCCGCCCTGTGGCCCGTCACTGCACCGATGCCTCGCCTGTGCCCGTCACTGACTGATGCCTCTGCCCTGTACCAGTCACTGCACGGTCCCTGGCCCATCACTGCACCGATGCCTCTACCCTGTGCCCGTCACTGCACCGATGCCTCAGCCCTGTGACCGTCACTGCACTAAAAGCTCTGCCCCTGTGCCCGTCACTGCCCGATACTCTAACCTGTGCCCGTCACTGCACCGATGCCTCCTGTGGCCCTGCCTGTGCCCTGTATCACTGCACCAATACCTCTCCCATCACTGTCGTGTGCCCGTCACTGCACCCCCCTCTGCCTCAATGCACCGATGCCTGTGCCCTGTGCCCGTCACAGCACCGATGCCTCTAACCTGTGCCCGTCACTGCACCGATGGCCCGTCACTGCACCAATGTGCCTTGTGCCCAACTACCAATGCCTCTGCCCTGTGCCCGTCACTGCACCGATGCCTCTGCCCCGTGCCCGTCACTGCACTGATGCCTGTGCCCTGTGCCATTCACTGCACTTATGGCTTGCCCTGTGCCCGTCACTGCACCGACACTGCACCGATGGCTCTGCCCTGTGCCCGTCACTGCATTGGTACCTTTTTCCACAGTGCTGCACCCATACATCTCCTCCCTGCCCACCCCTCTACCCGTGCTGTGAGTTCTGCTAATGGTCTAAGACCGACATCCGCCATAATCAAAACTTCGGACTCCCGTCTCAGGACGTCTCTGGAATATCCAGGATTTATATATATATACATACAGTAGATATATCCAAGTGCATATATGTTTATATAGGTGTGTATAGAGGTATATATACAGTAGGTGTATAGAGGTGTGTATAGTAACATAGTAACATAGTTTATAAGGCCGAAAAAAGCCCTCTGTCCATCCAGTTCGACCTGTTTTCCTACAAGTTGATCCAGAGGAAGGCAAAAAAACCCTGTGCGGTAGAAGCCAATTTTCCTCACTTTAGGGGAAAAAATTCCTTCCCGACTCCAATCAGGCAATCAGAATAACTCCCTGGATCAACAACAACCCACATCTAGTAACTATAACCTGTAATATTATTACCTCCAGAAATACATCCAGGCCCCTCCTGATCTCTTATAGTGAACTTACCATCACCACCTCCTCAGGAGAGAGTTCCAGTCTCACTTCCAGTAAAGAGATAGTCTCACTGCTCTACAGTCCATATCATAGTCTCACTGCTCTACAGTAAAGAGTCCATAGTCTCACTCTTACAGTAAAGAAGTCTCAGCTCTTACAGTTCCATAGTCTCACTGCTCTTACAGTAAAGATCCACTGCTCTTACATAAGAATTGCTCTTACCGTAAGAATCCTCTTCTATGTTTATGTACAAACCTTCTTTCCTCCAGACGCAGAGGATGTCCCCTCGTCATGGTCACAGTCCTGGGGATAAATAGATGATGGGAGAGATCTCTGTACTGACCTCTGATATATTTATACATAGTTATTAGATCTCCCCTCAGTCGTCTTTTTTCTAAAGTGAATAACCCTAATTTTGATAATCTTTCTGGGTACTGTAGTCCACCCATTCCAGTTATTACTTTAGTTGCCCTCCTCTGAACCCTCTCCAGCTCTGCTATGTCTGCCTTGTTCACAGGAGCCCAGAACTGTACACAGTACTCCATGTGTGGTCTGACTAGTGATTTGTAAAGTGGCAGGACTATGTTCTCATCACCGGCATCTATGCCCCTTTTGATGCAACCCATTATCTTATTGGCCTTGGCAGCAGCTGTCTGACACTGGTTTCTGCAGCTTAGTTTGCTGTTCACTAAAATTCCTAGGTCCTTTTCCATGTCAGAGTTACCCAATTTTTTTACCATTTAGTATGTACTGGTGACTTGCATTATTCCTTCCCATATGCATAACCTTACATTTGTCAGTGTTAAACCTCATCTGCCACTTCTCTGCCCAAGCCTCCAGTCTATCCAGATCCATCTGTAGCAGTGTACTGTCCTCTGTAGTATATATACAGTATACTGTCCTCTGTAGTAATATATAGTATACTGTCCTCTGTAGTATATATATATACTGTCCTCTGTAGTATATACAGTAACTGTCCTCTGTAGTATATATACAGTTATACTTCCTCTGTAGTATATATAGTATACTGTCCTCTGTAGTATATATACAGTATACTGTCCTCTGTAGTATATATACAGTATACTGTCTCTGTAGTATATATATAACTGTCCTCTGTATACAGTATACTGTCCTCTGTAGTATATATACAGTATACTGTCCTCTGTAGTATATATACAGTATACTGTCCTCTGTAGTATATATACAGCATACTGTCCTCTGTAGTATATATACAGTATACTGTCCTCTGTAGTATATATAGTATACTGTCCTCTTCTGTGTTAATTACTTTACACAGTTTAGTGTCATCTGCAAAAATTGATATTTTACTGTGCAAGCCTTCTACAAGGTCATTAATAAATATATTGAAGAGAATAGGGCCCAATACAGACCCCTGTGGTACCCACTAGTGACAGTGAGCCCTCCAGTACTGACCCCTGTGCTTCCCCACTAGTGACAATGACCCCTCCAGTACTGACCCCTGTGGTACCCCACTAGTTACAGTGACCCCTCCAGTACTGACCCCTGTGGTACCCCACTAGTGACAGTGCCCTCCAGTACTGACCCTGTGGTACCCCACTAGTTACAGTGACTCCTCCAGTACTGACCCCTGTGGTACCCCACTAGGACAGTGACCCCTCCAGTACTGACCCCTGTGGTACCCCACTAGTTACAGTGACCCAATCTGAGTATGTACCGTTAATAACCACCCTCTGTTTTCTATCACTCAGCCAGTTACTTACCCACATACAGACATTTTCTCCCAGGCCAAGCATTCTCATTTTATATACTAACCTTTTATGTGGTACCGTGCCAAATGCTTTGGAGAAGTCCAGATATACGACATCCATTGATTCGCCGCGGTCAAGTCTAGAACTTACCTCTACATAGATTATACTATATACAGTAGGTGTATAGAGGTGTATATAGAGGTTGTATATAGAGATGTGTATAGAGGTATATATACAGTAGGTGTATAGCGGTGTATATAGAGATGTGTATAGAGGTGTATATACAGTAGGTGTATAGCGGTGTATATAGAGATGTGTATAGAGGTATATATACAGTAGGTGTATAGCGGTGTATATAGAGATGTGTATAGAGGTATATATACAGTAGGTGTATAGAGGTGTATATAGAGCGGTATATAGACAGGTATATATACAGTAGGGTGTTATAGAGGTGTATATATAGAGATGTGTATACAGGTTATATATACAGTAGGTGTATATAGAGTGTATATAGAGATGTGTATATATATAGAGGTATATATACAGTTAGAGGTGTATAGAGGTATATAGAGATGTGTATAGAGGTATATATTATTAGCGGTGTATATAGAGTATTAGAGGTGTATATAGAGTGTGTATAGAGTATATATACAGTAGGTGTATAGAGGTTGTATATAGAGATGTGTATAGAGGTATATATACAGTAGGTGTATAGCGGTGTATATAGAGATGTGTATAGAGGTATATATACAGTAGTTGTATAGAGGTGTTTATAGAGATGTGTGTAGAGGTATATATACAGTAGTTGTATAGAGGTGTATATAGAGATGTGTATACAGGTATATATACAGTAGGTGTATAGAGGTGTATATAGAGATGTGTATACAGGTATATATACAGTAGGTGTATAGAGGTGTATATAGAGATGTGTATACAGGTATATATGCAGTAGTTGTATAGAGGTGTATATAGAGATGTGTATACAGGTATATATACAGTATGTGTATACAGGTATATATACAGTAGGTGTATAGCGGTGTATATAGAGATGTGTGTAGAGGTATATATACAGTAGGTGTATAGAGGTGTATATAGAGATGTGTATACAGGTATATATACAGTAGGTGTATAGCGGTGTATATAGAGATGTGTATAGAGGTATATATACAGTAGGTGTATAGCGGTGTATATAGAGATGTGTATACAGGTATATATACAGTAGGTGTATAGCGGTGTATATAGAGATGTGTATACAGGTATATATACAGTAGGTGTATAGCGGTGTATATAGAGATGTGTATACAGGTATATATACAGTAGGTGTATAGAGGTGTATGTACAGTAAGTGTATAGCGGTGTGTATATATATATACAGTAGGTGTATAGAGGTATATATACAGTAGGTGTATAGAGGTGTATATAGAGATGTGTATAGAGGTGTATATAGAGATGTGTATACAGGTATATATACAGTAGGTGTATAGCGGTGTGTATAGAGGTATATATACAGTAGGTGTATAGAGGTATATATACAGTAGGTGTATAGAGGTGTATATAGAGATGTGTATAGAGGTATATATACAGTAGGTGTATAGAGGTGTATATAGAGATGTGTATACATATGTGTATAAGGTATATATACAGTAGGTGTATAGAGGTGTATGTACAGTAAGTGTATAGCGGTGTGTATACAGGTATATATACAGTAGGTGTATAGAGGTGTATATAGAGATGTGTATACAGGTATATATACAGTAGGTGTATACAGGTATATATACAGTAGGTGTATAGCGGTGTATATAGAGATGTGTATACAGGTATATATACAGTAGGTGTATAGAGGTGTATATAGAGATGTGTATACAGGTATATATACAGTAGGTGTATACAGGTATATATACAGTAGGTGTATATAGAGATGTGTATACAGGTATATATACAGTAGGTGTATAGAGGTATATATACAGATGTGTATACAGGTATATATACAGTAGGTTTATAAAGTCGTATGGCTGCGCCCCGGGAGTTACCGCCGTTGTGGACTCATCTATCACAGTCCCCGGGTACCTGACCCGGCACAGGACTGATCTGAGCGCCGCCGCAGGACGAGCTCGGTGTAACCGACTGATGTTACTTAAGATCATCCACTGCTAAATTGAGAATCCGTTGTTCCATGAGAGCGCCCGTCATGGGACCGCGTCCCATCCTCCCATCGATCGGAATAACCTCATAAGGCTCTGCCTGCGCGTACGGATCGATACCGAAGCCTCCTGGAAATGAGGACTATGGTGTCCCCCACCGCGGACCGCGTCTCCTCCCTTCCTCCGGGCTGATGAGGGGCGGAGGTCAGGAATTGCAGAATTGACAGCGCAGTCACTCGCCGCTCCGGCCGTACATCTCCGGGAAATCTCATCCATTTCGTTGACACCATCTTGGTTCCAGGAGATCACAGGCCAAATTAAACTCAGTAGCACTTCATGTCCCAGCACAGCCGCCATAACTGCGGGCTCATATATCAGCCTCCGTCACACGTACCGCCACAGCCACCCCTACCTGATCCCACGTCTGAACAGTGCTCAATCTCAGTGAGATAATCTGCAGAATAAGCTAACACCTTGACCGACCGAGGATGCCGTGTCATTAGCAGGAACGTATGGCGACACGGCGGCGACAAATCACAGGTCGCGTTTCTACATGGGAAGAAAATTAGATTTCTAATTACTGCTAGGATTAGAAGCTGAAATACAGCGGGCTGATCGCGCTCTACACGGTCGTCTTCAGTGCAAGTCACACATTTTTGTACAAAATTACAGATATTTTTGGATTCTCCACCGCTCGCGGCATGTTTTTCATAAAAGTGGGTGGAGCTTAGTGAAAGTGGCGGGAAATTACCACAATTTGTCCCCAAACATTGACAGAAATTATATAGAACGTGCAGATTTCAGTTTGTGGCGCACGGACCCCCGAGATGGGCGAATGTTACTCCTCCAGATGAGTGGCCCCAATGACCGAACAGCCCCCAGAAAGTGCCGGACGGGGGAGACAGAAAGCACTTCCTGGTTCTGGAGTATCACATGATCGCTCTCAGCCAGTCTGCAGCTCTGAGAAGGATCACATGACTTGTATGTCACATGATCCTCGCCATATGATCATGTGATACACCAGGCAGAGAAAGAGCTGTGATCAGCCTGTCAAACAGCCAGTGAGCAGCCGTCACAGCAGGATCTCTGCTTGCTGTCAGTTTAGAGATTGGAATGGTGTCTGGCAGTCAGTGGAGCACCAGTCGGTACAGCGGATCAGACCTCTGTCTCCTTACAGAAGCCGGACAAGCTCAAGACAGGATGTAAGCAAGAATAGTCCATTCTTTAGCAGCAAGCAGAGATGCTGAAAATGAATTGAAGCGGAGTCTATGAGGAATTTTCCGAGCTGTTGATTATTATCCCGCGGCGTCTGATGGGGATGATCGCTGTACAGCGGGATCAGATAGGAGTCACCCGCCAGACATTTCTCAGGATCTTCTTATTCCGCACACGATGATGACGGTATAATCTTATAGACGACTGATAGACGCCATGAGATTGCGCCCCCTCCCCCGCCGCGGCCATTGTTCTGCCGCCATCACCTTCTCCCGACAGTCCAATAGCTCAGTGCGCAGATTAGACGGAGCCTTTATCAGACGGAGAGGCCTGATAATAGCGCTCAGCAAATCCTCGCCTGTCACAGATTAGACCGTCTGCCGCGCATTAGCCGCCATCTCATCGCCTCCTTTTATTCTCCATGTATGGCGCGACTCCGTGCAGCGGGAGAGTCAGCTTTAATCTGATCTGCCATTGGTTTTCCTGCCGCTGATCTCTATGCCAGTATCGATCGGCGCGGCCCCGAACGCTCGTCACCTCGTTTGTCTGTAGGGAGCGATGAGATGAAGCAAGAGGTGTTGCCGGATGAATACGATTACGATTAATCTGAGTGCCGGCCGACACGAGGGGAGCCGTAGGAGCGTGTCCTCTTCAGGGGGCGTGAAAGGCCCCAACCTTCTGTCTGTGGGATAAAGAGAATGGATGCCACGGAGTGGGAGGGGCTAAGTGGGATTTCCGCTGTGAAGTGATTTTCACTCTCGGCGTATTATCACACGTACAGGGGTCTTGTATAACCAGGTCTAAGTCTTCATCGACTCTTTGGGGGAAGGAATAGGTGGTGACACCAAGCCCCTCCCCCTCCTTAGTATACACCCCCGCTTACCCATACATTTCCCTCTGCATCATTCACGACATCCCCTCCCCCGACATCCCCTCCCCCTTCTCCAGACCTGATCGGGCAGCTGATGTCGCCCGCTACGCAGTACAGCCGGTCGCACCTTCTCCAGATATACCGTTTCCCTGAGTTGTTTTGGGCGTCACAGAGGATGGCGGCGTTGGCGTTTATAAGGCGTATTTCACCTTAATTCTGACATATCAGGTAATGATGGTGTGCGGCCGGCGGGCTGCGATGTGCATGGCCGCCTTATTGAGCTCTCATCACCTCCTGATAACTTTATAGCCAAGACGAGGCCCAGAATTTATTATCAGTCAATGGAGCTCGATACTCTAACAAGGCGTGTAATAAGATATACATATTTAATGATCTGGAGTAAAACATTCTCTTAATGGGAGGATGAGAGGAGCCCTTTTAATTTTCTTCCCCATCCCGGCCGCTGCTAATGTCTCCATATAATGGCTTTATTACAGGGGACGCCAGCGAGGCCGCATTTAAAGGGACAGCGCCATTCACCTGCCTTATCACACTTCACAGCTCAGGAGAAGGGCACAGATTTTATAAAGTTTCAGGTTCAAACTCCGAAGAATGGTTTCGCCTTTTATCCTGTCATTTAGTGAAAATGGAATTTTCAAAATTAGAGAGAGCGCTGGAGAGAAGCGGCCAACACCATCTTCTCCTCCTACAGCCCTGAAATGTCTGATAACAGGAGTAATAGATTGTATTCTCCTGTCCTACAGTCATCCTCTCCCTGAAATGTCTGATAACAGGGAGCAATAGATTGTATTCTCCTGTCCTACAGTCATCCTCTCCCCTGAAATGTCTGATAACAGGGAGCAATAGATTGTATTCTCCTGTCCTACAGTCATCCTCTCCCCTGAAATGTCTGATAACAGGGAGCAATAGATTGTTTCTCCTGTTCCTACAGTCATTCTCTCCCCTGATAACAGGGGCCAATAGATGTATTCTCCTGTCCTACGTCATCCTCCTCCTGAAATGTCTGATACAGGGAGCAATAGACTGTATTTCTCCTGTCCTACAGTCATCCTCTCCCCTGAAATGTCTGATAACAGGGAGCAATAAGATTGTATTCTCCTGTCCTACAGTCATCCTCTCCTCTGAAATGTCTGATAACAGGGGCAATAGATTATATCTCCTGTCCTACAGTCATCCTTCCTCTGAAATGTCTGATAACAGGGAGCAATAGATTGTATTCTCCTGTCCTACAGTCATCCTCTCCTCTGAAATTGGCTGATACCAGGGAGCAATAGATTGTTTCTCTGTCCTACAGTCACATCCCAGGCCTCCTCAGTCTGGATTCTCCTGAGTCACCAGGGGAGCAATAGATTGTATTTCTCCTGTCCTACAGTCCATCCTCTCCTCTGAAATGTCTGAAAAGGGGCAATAGATTGTATTCTCCTGTCCTACAGTCATCCTCTCCCCTGAAATGGCTGATAACAGGGAGCAATAGATTGTATTCTCCTGTCCTACAGTCATCCTCTCCCCTGAAATGTCTGATAACAAGGAGTAATAGATTGTATTCTCCTGTCCTACAGTCATCCTCTCCTCTGAAATGTCTGATAACAGGGGGCAATAGATTGTATTCTCCTGTCCTACAGTCATCCTCTCCTCTGAAATGTCTGATGAATGTATTCCTCCTGTCCTACATGTCATCATCCTCTCCTCTGAAAATGTCTGATAACAGGGGGCAATAGATTGGATCCTCGGAGCCTGTTCGTTCTGTTCTGTGGAGGTCATGTTGGGCCTCTTCAGTCTCCGGAGTTGGATGGCGGTACAGAGCGGCCGCACTTTTCTTCAGGTGTTTTGCATAGAGGCTGAGAGTGGCGGTACGTGACCTCATAGAACGGCGTGTTCCTATTATGGCGGTTTTCTGGGGCAGTGCCGCCTTCTGAGGACCCGACTGACTTTAAATCGGTTTTTAGAACTCTTTTAATAAAGCAATTTTTGGATTTTTCAAAGCCCTGTCTTCATGTCACAGATTCGCCGCGCCGCACTCTCCGGGAGAGAAAGGAGGACGCAGGAATGCTCGGGTTTGATCTGCCTCCTGCAGAACGGAGACAAAGGTAGCGCCAGTGATCGCTGCGGCTGTGTAAAAATAGGCCACAGTCTCCCTGGAAGATGAAGGCGCCACCACAAAATCAAGTGTTCACTTCCCGGCTCAAACCCAGTGAAATGCGCCGCGTTCGCTTTGAGGGCCGCGCCGACACTTTTTTGATTTACGTATGAAAGAGAGAAATGAGATCCATGTTAGGGCTTTTGACACAACCGCCACAGGAGACGAAAGGGTGCGGTGCCAGGCAGCTGTGTGCGGGCGCTGCCACTTCACAAGGGGGTCACTTACTTACGGAATGGCCACTTTTTTCAGCATCTTAGCAACTTAACCAGTCCTGCAGCTGTGCGTCCTCCTTACCTGGACAGATCGCCATCCTCAGCAAGCAGAGATCCTGAAACGTGCAAGGAGTCGACACGAGCAGCGTATATACTACAAGGGGCTGTATCTGACCAGACCTTTCTAACTTTGTCTTTCGATTCATTACCATTTCCCAGATTGCTGCTTGCTGTCAGTGAATGGAAGCATTCTTGAATGCTGATAGTCCAGCTCATACAGCTGAAGGTTTGTTACAATGTATCAGTGTAGGTAGGAGCTTTGTGTTACTGCTTCGTTTTGCTAACAAAGGATTGTCTACACTGACGCACTGTAGCAAACCCTCAGCTGTATGCGCCAGATTAGGATGGATTCTGCCTCTATTCCCATTCAGTTATAGCAAGCAGAGATTTTGGAATTTAAGGAAAGTGGGGTGAGGGGTGATGATTAGTTGTATATACTGGGGTAAGCAGGTCCATATACTGGGGTGACTGGGTCCGTATACTGGGGTAAGCAGGTTCGTATACTGGGGTAAGCAGGTTCGTATACTGGGGTGACTGGGTCTGTATACTGGGGTAAGCAGGTTCGTATACTGGGGTGACGGGTCTGTATACTGGGGTAAGCAGGTTCGTAATACTGGGGGTGACTGGGTCCGTATACTGGGGTAAGCAGGTTCGTATACTGGGTGACTGGGTCTGTATACTGGGGTAAGCAGGTTTCGTATACTGGGGTGACTGGGTCTGTATACTGGGGTAAGCAGGTTCGTATACTGGGGTGACTGGGTCTGTATACTGGGGTAAGCAGGTTCGTATACTGGGGTGACTGGGTCCGTATACTGGGGTAAGCAGGTTCGTATACTGGGTGACTGGGTCTGTATACTGGGGTAAGCAGGTTCGTATACTGGGGTGACTGGGTCTGTATACTGGGGTAGCAGGTTCGTATACTGGGGTGACTGGGTCCGTATACTGGGGTAAGCAGGTTCGTATACTGGGGTGACTGGGTCCGTATACTGGGGTGACTGGGTCCGTATACTGGGGTGACTGGGTCCGTATACTGGTGTCTGGTCTGTATACTGGGGTGACTGGGTCCGTATACTGGGGTGACTGGGTCCGTATACTGGGGTGACTGGGTCCGTATACTGGGGTGTCTGGTCTGTATACTGGGGTGACTGGGTCCGTATACTGGGGTGACTGGTCCGTATACTGGGGTGACTGGGTCCGTATACTGGGGTGTCGGGTGTACTGGGTGACGTCCGTATACTGGGGTGACCTGGGTCGCGTATACTGGGGTGACTGGGTCCGTATACTGGGGTGTCTGGTCCGTATACTGGGGTGTCTGTCCGTATACTGGGGTGACTGGGTCTGTATACTGGGGTGTCTGGTCTGTATACTGGGGTGACCGGGTCCGTATACTGGGGTGACCGGGTCCGTATACTGGGGTGACCGGGTCCGTATACTGGGGTGACCGGGTCCGTATACTGGGGTGACCGGGTCCGTATACTGGGGTGACCGGGTCCGTATACTGGGGTGACTGGGTCTGTATACTGGGGTGACTGGGTCTATATACTGGGGTGACTGGTCTAACTGGACGGGTCTGTATACTGGGGTGACCGGGTTTGTGGTCCAGCTTCCATTTACTTCAATGGTAACCAAGCTGCAGTAACCCAGAGCGGCCACTACACTTTGAACGGCGCTGTGCCTCCTGGTTTCGGGGCTGCAGGGATCAGCTGATCGGTGGGGTGAGAGGTGGTAGATCCTCCGTGATCAGATATAGGACAGGTCATCAGTATTAGGAGCCTGGAAACCCTTTTAACCATTCGCTGTGCTGCAGAAATCTCTCTAATCCGGTGCTTTGGGTCACATGATGTATGGCGATGTTGTGATGTCACTGGGTTGTCATCCGGCTGTATCCGTAACAAGTTACTTTGTAGCGTTCTCTCCTTCCCGGTGAGTGGCGCCCCCTAGTGGAGATTTCCTAGGAGGTCAGAAGCCATTGCCGCAGAGACCTCAGGACCGCTCTCCCCTTTCGTTAACCCTTGGACCGGTCCGGGGCCCCGGTTCTCTGGCGGCAGCCATCAGTCAGGATGCGCCTCTGCTGTCTGCTATGAATAGAGCTGTCCGGCTGATTGTGATGTATGGCTTTTCATTACTGCCTCCTGCTCCTCGACGCCCCACGTGTGGAAATCCTATTTATTCCTTAATTTGTTAAGAAGCGGGGGAGGAGCAGCCCCCGTCCTGATCTCGGCCCAATCAGGGGGGGTAATTGGCTGAGGCCGGAGCACGGCTCGGGCCTTGATGAAGAGATATGTGTCTGCTGCTGGTGTCCGGGCGCGCTGCCCCTGCCGCACCGGCCTCCCCCGGCCTCAATTAATAATGATTTGCAAATGGCAGACAAGCAGTAACGTAGAAGGATGGGCGCCGGCCTCGCTCCCCTTAATTTCCTGCTGTAATATAAATTGCGCGGTAACGGAAAACCAGCATCATAAATTCTCCGATTAGTTATTCAGCGTAATAAATGGCCGCCTATCTGCTGCGGCTTCCACCTTCATGCTCCAACGTTTCCCCCATCAGGCATCCAGAGCTGCGCTCCTGTCTGCCACCCAGGGCTCC
Organism: Rhinella marina; assembly: GCA_900303285.1. NCBI lineage: Eukaryota > Metazoa > Chordata > Amphibia > Anura > Bufonidae > Rhinella > Rhinella marina. Next base: position 33,695 of record ONZH01005456.1, on the reverse strand, counting down.
GGTAAAGCTGAGTGACCACCTGTGGAGGCCGCGGCCCGCCATGATACGTTTATAGCGGTGTACAGGCCCCACCGGGGGATATAGCCCTTCTGTTCAAGAACCAGGATGCTCAGGATGAGCAGGTTCCTAAGCAATGAGTATAAATAGCATCCGTGGAGAGCCGACTGCCGGGTCATTGGTGCTGGACACTGGTCGTGAGCCACGGTTCGCCCTCGTCTTCTCACCCTCTGTGCTTTGCATATATATTAACACCCCCCTTATTTTCTCTTTAGCAGACGATATGCAAATGAAGTCATTTAGCTGAAAGTAGAAGACGATCCTCAGTGTAACTTAATTACTGTGATTTATAGCCCCCCCAATCCCCTCCCCCCTCATCTGTAGTATATGTCATTACAGCCCCCCCAATCCCCCTCCCCTCGTCTGTAGTATATGTCATTACAGCCCCACAATCCCCCTCCCCCTCGTCTGTAGTATATGTCATTACCCCCCCACAATCCCCCTCGTCTGTAGTATATGTCATTACAGCCCCCACAATCCCCCTCCCCCCTCGTCTGTAGTATATGTCATTAATGTCATATACATTAAGCCCCCACAATCCCCCCTCCCCCTCGTCTGTAGTATATGTCAATTACAGCCCCACAATCCCCTCCCCCCTCGTCTGTAGTATATGTCATTACAGCCCCCCAATCCAACCCCCTCGTCTGTAGTATATGTCATTACAGCCCCCACAATCCCCCCTCCCCCCTCGTCTGTAGTATACTGTCATTAACAGCCCCCCACAATCCCCCTCCCCCCTCTGTCTGTAGTTATGTCATTAAGCCCCCACAATCCCCTCCCCCCCCCCCTCGTCTGTAGTATATGTCATTACAGCCCCACAATCCCCCCTCCCCCCCCCTCGTCTGTAGTAATATGTCATTACAGCCCCCACAATCCCCCTCCCCCCCTCGTCTGTAGTATATGTCATTACAGCCCCCCCCACAATCCCCCCTCCCCCCTCGTCTGTAGTATATGTCATTACAGCCCCCACAATCCCCCTCCCCCCTCGTCTGTGTCTTAGTATATGTCATTACAGCCCCCACAATCCCCCTCCCCCCCCTCGTCTGTAGTATATGTCATTACAGCCCCCACAATCCCCCCTCAGCCCCCTCCCCCTCGTCTGTAGTATATGTCATTACAGCCCCCACAATCCCCCTCCCCCTCGTCTGTAGTATATGTCATTACAGCCCCCACATGTCATCCCCCCTCCCCCCTCGTCTGTAGTAATATGTCATTACAGCCCCACAATCCCCCTCCCCCCTCGTCTGTAGTATATGTCATTACAGCCCCCACAATCCCCCTCCCCCCTCGTCTGTAGTATATGTCATTACAGCCCCCACAATCCCCCCTCCCCCTCTGTCTGTAGTATATGTCATTACAGCCCCCACAATCCCCCCTCCCCCTCGTCTGTAGTATATGTCATTACAGCCCCACATGTCATCCCCCTCCCCCCTCGTCTGTAGTATATGTCATTACAGCCCCCCACAATCCCCCCCCTCCACAATCCCCTCCCCCCTCGTCTGTAGTATATGTCATTACAGCCCCCACAATCCCCCTCCCCCTCGTCTGTAGTATATGTCATTACAGCCCCCACAATCCCCCTCCCCCCTCGTCTGTAGTATATGTCATTACAGCCCCCACAATCCCCCTCCCCCTCGTCTGTAGTATATGTCATTACAGCCCCCACAATCCCCCTCCCCCCTCTGTCTGTAGTATATGTCATTACAGCCCCCACAATCCCCCTCCCCCCTCGTCTGTAGTATATGTCATTACAGCCCCACAATCCCCCTCCCCCTCGTCTGTAGTATATGTCATTACAGCCCCACAATCCCCCTCCCCCCTCGTCTGTAGTATATGTCATTACAGCCCCCAACAATCCCCCTCCCCCTCGTCTGTAGTATATGTCATTACAGCCCCACAATCCCCCCTCCCCCTCATCTGTATATATGTCATTACAGCCCCCACAATCCCCCTCCCCCTCGTCTGTAGTATATGTCATTACAGCCCCCACAATCCCCCCCTTCCCCATCCCCCCTCGTCTGTAGTATATGTCATTAGCCCCACAATCCCCCTCCCCCTCGTCTGTAGTATATGTCATTACAGCCCCAAATCCCCCCCTCCCCTCGTCTGTAGTATATGTCATTACAGCCCCCAACATCCCCCTCCCCCTCGTCTGTAGTATATGTCATTACAGCCCCACAATCCCCCTCCCCCTCGTCTGTAGTATATGTCATTACAGCCCCCACCAATCCCCCTCCCCCCTCGTCTGTAGTATATGTCATTACAGCCCCACAATCCCCCTCCCCCCTCGTCTGAGTATATGTCATTAAAGCCCCCACAATCCCGCCCCTCCCCCCTCGTCTGTAGTAATATGTCATTACAGCCCCACAATCCCCCTCCCCCCCTCGTCTGTAGTATATGTCATTACAGCCCCCACAATCCCCCTCCCCCCCTCGTCTGTAGTATATGTCATTACAGCCCCCACAATCCCCCTCCCCCCTCGTCTGTAGTATATGTCATTACAGCCCCCACAATCCCCCCTCCCCCTCGTCTGTAGTATATGTCATTACAGCCCCCACAATCCCCCCTCCCCCTAGTATGTCTCGTCTGTAGTATATGTCATTACAAGCCCCCCCACAATCCCCCCTCCCCCCTCGTCTGTAGTCTAGTATACATTCCCCCACCCCTCGTCTGTAGTATAGTCATTACAGCCCCCACAATCCCTCCCCCCTCGTCTGTAGTATATATGTCATACACCCCCACAATTCCCCCCTCCCCCTCGTCTGTAGTATATGTCATTACAGCCCCCACAATCCCCCCTCCCCCCTCGTCTGTAGTATATGTCATTACAGCCCCCCAAAATCCCCCTCCCCCCTCGTCTGTAGTATATGTCATTACAGCCCCCACAATCCCCCTCCCCCCTCGTCTGTAGTATATATGTCATTACAGCCCCCCACAATCCCCCCTCCCCCTCGTCTGTAGTATATGTCATTACAGCCCCCACAATCCCCCTCACCCCCGTCTGTAGTATATGTCATTACAGCCCCCCACAATCCCCCTCCCCCCTCGTCTGTAGTATATGTCATTACAGCCCCCACAATCCCCCTCCCCCTCGTCTGTAGTATATGTCATTACAGCCCCCACAATCCCCCTCCCCCCTCGTCTGTAGTATATGTCATTACAGCCCCCACAATCCCCCTCCCCCCTCGTCTGTAGTATATTGTCATTACAGCCCCCCCACAATCCCCCTCCCCCCTCGTCTGTAGTATATGTCATTACAGCCCCACAATCCCCCCTCCCCCCTCGTCTGTGTATATGTCATTACAGCCCCCACAATCCCCCTCCCCCCTCGTCTGTAGTATATGTCATTACAGCCCCACAATCCCCTCCCCCTCGTCTGTAGTATATGTCATTACAGCCCCACAATCCCCCTCCCCCCTCGTCTGTAGTATATGTCATTACAGCCCCCACAATCCCCTCCCCCCTCGTCTTGTAGTATATGTCATTACAGCCCCCACAATCCCCCCTCCCCCCTCGTCTGTAGTATATGTCATTACAGCCCCCCACAATCCCCCCCCCTCCCCCTCGTCTGTAGTATATGTCATTACAGCCCCACAATCCCCCTCCCCCCTCGTCTGTAGTATATGTCATTACAGCCCCCACAATCCCCCTCCCCCCTCGTCTGTAGTATATGTCATTACAGCCCCCACAATCCCCCTCCCCCTCGTCTGTAGTATATGTCCATTACAGCCCCCACAATCCCCCTCCCCCCTCGTCTGTAGTATATGTCATTACAGCCCCCACAATCCCCCTCCCCCCTCGTCTGTAGTATATGTCATTACAGCCCCACAATCCCCCCTCCCCTCGTCTGTAGTATATGTCATTACAGCCCCCACAATCCCCCTCCCCCCTCGTCTGTAGTATATGTCATTAGCCCCACAATCCCCCCCCCCCTCGTCTGTAGTATATGTCATTACAGCCCCCACAATCCCCCCTCCCCCTCGTCTGTAGTATATGTCATTACAGCCCCCCCACAATCCCCCTCCCCCCTCGTCTGTAGTATATATTCATTACAGCCCCCACAATCCCCCTCCCCCCCTCGTCTGTAGTATATGTCATTACAGCCCCCACAATTCCCCCTCCCCCCTCGTCTGTAGTATATGTCATTACAGCCCCCACAATCCCCCCTCCCCCCTCGTCTGTAGTATATGTCATTACAGCCCCCCACAATCCCCCTCCCCCCTCGTCTGTATAGTATATGTCATTACAGCCCCCACAATCCCCCCTCCCCCCTCGTCTGTAGTATATGTCATTACAGGCCCCCACAATCCCCCCTCCCCCCTCGTCTGTAGTATATGTCATTACAGCCCCACAATCCCCTCCCCCCCTGTCCCCCCCTCGTCCCCCCTCGTCTGTAGTATATGTCATTACAGCCCCCCACAATCCCCCTCCCCCCTCTCTGTAGTATATGTCATTACAGCCCCCACTATCATTCCCCCCTCCCCCCTCGTCTGTAGTATATGTCATTACAGCCCCCACAATCCCCCTCCCCCCTCGTCTGTAGTATATGTCATTACAGCCCCCACAATCCCCCCCTCCCCCCTCGTCTGTAGTATATGTCATTACAGCCCCCACAATCCCCCTCCCCCCTCGTCTGTAGTATATGTCATTACAGCCCCCCACAATCCCCCTCCCCCCTCGTCTGTAGTATATGTCATTACAGCCCCACAATCCCCCTCCCCCTCGTCTGTAGTATATGTCATTACAGCCCCCACAATCCCCCTCCCCCCTCGTCTGTAAGTATATGTCATTACAGCCCCCACAATCCCCCCTCCCCCCTCGTCTGTAGTATATGTCATTACAGCCCCCACAATCCCCCCTCCCCCTCGTCTGTAGTATATGTCATTACAGCCCCCCCATCCCCCTCCCCCCCTCGTCAATCCCCCTCCCCCCTCGTCTGTAGTATATGTCATTACAGCCCCCACAATCCCCCTCCCCCCTCGTCTGTAGTATATGTCATTACAGCCCCCCACAATCCCCCTCCCCCCTCGTCTGTAGTATATGTCATTACAGCCCCACAATCCCCCCTCCCCCCCCTCGTCTGTAGTATATGTCATTACAGCCCCCACAATCCCCCTCCTCCCCATTACAGCCCCCACATCCCCCTCCCCCCTCGTCTGTAGTATATTCATTACAGCCCCCACAACCCCCCTCCCCCCTCGTCTGTAGTATACTGTCATACAGCCCCCAATTATGTCATTACAGCCCCACAATCCCCCTCCCCCTCGTCTGTAGTATATGTCATTACAGCCCCCACAATCCCCCTCCCCCCTCCCCCCTCGTCTGTAGTATATGTCATTACAGCCCCCACAATCCCCCTCCCCCCTCGTCTGTAGTATATGTCATTACAGCCCCCACAATCCCCCTCCCCCTCGTCTGTAGTATATTGTCATTACAGCCCCCACAATCCCCCCTCCCCCCTCGTCTGTAGTATATGTCATTACAGCCCCCACAATCCCCCTCCCCTCGTCTGTAGTATATGTCATTACAGCCCCCACAATCCCCCTCCCCCCTCGTCTGTAGTAGTATATGTCATTACAGCCCCACAATCCCCCCTCCCCCCTCGTCTGTAGTCATTACCCCCCACAATCCCCCTCCCCTCGTCTGTAGTATATGTCATACAGCCCCCACAATCCCCCTCCCCCCTCGTCTGTAGTATGTCATTACAGCCCCCACAATCCCCCTCCCCCTCGTCTGTAGTTATATGTCATTACAGCCCCCACAATCCCCTCCCCCCTCGTCTGTAGTATATGTCATTACAGCCCCCACAATCCCCCCTCCCCCTCGTCTGTAGTATATGTCATTACAGCCCCCACAAATCCCCCTCCCCCCCTCGTCTGTAGTATATGTCACTTACAGCCCCCACAATCCCCCCTCCCCCCTCGTCTGTTAGTATATGTCATTACAGCCCCCACAATCCCCCTCCCCCCTCGTCTGTAGTACTATGTCATTTACAGCCCCCACAATCCCCCTCCCCCCTCGTCTGTAGTATATGTCATTACAGCCCCCCACAATTCCCCCCCTCCCCCCTCGTCTGTAGTATATGTCATTACAGCCCCCACAATCCCCCTCCCCCCTCGTCTGTAGTATATGTCATTACAGCCCCCACAATCCCCCTCCCCCCTCGTCTGTAGTATATGTCATTACAGCCCCCCACAATCCCCCTCCCCCCTCGTCTGTAGTATATGTCATTACAGCCCCCCACAATCCCCCTCCCCCTCGTCTGTAGTATATGTCATTACAGCCCCCACAATCCCCCTCCCCCCTCGTCTGTAGTAGTATGTCATTACAGCCCCCCACAATCCCCCTCCCCCCTCGTCTGTAGTATATGTCATTACAGCCCCCACAATCCCCCTCCCCCCTCGTCGGTAGTATATGTCATTACAGCCCCCACAATCCCCCCTCCCCCCTCGTCTGTAGTATATGTCATTTACAGCCCCCACAATCCCCCCTCCCCCCTCGTCGTGTTAGTATATGTCATTACAGCCCCACAATCCCCCTCCCCCCTCGTCTGTAGAATATGTCATACAGCCCCCACAATCCCCCCTCCCCCCTCGTCTGTAGAATATGTCATTACAGCCCCCACAATCCCCCCTCCCCCTCGTCTGTAGATATATGCATCGTGACATTACAGCCCCCACAATCCCCCTCCCCCCCTCGTCGTAGAATATGTCATTATGGCCCCCACAATCCCCTCCCCCCTGTCTGTGAATAGTCATTACAGCCCCCACAATCCCCCTCCCCCCTCGTCTGTAGTATATGTCATTACAGCCCCCACAATCCCCTCCCCCCTCGTCTGTAGAATATGTCATTATGCCCCCTCCCCACAGTGAGTTTTGTCTGTTATTTCTGGGGTTCTGTGAATTGAGGCCCCTCCATGACGGACGGGGGTGGGGGGACGGTGGTCGCCGCCGCGGTTCTTACGGGATAATTGATGTAATTGAGTCGTTTGCTGCCTCTTTGCCTCCCGGAGCGCCCGTCTACGAGATCGCTGATTATACCGCCCGCTCCTAATAAACAGTTTATGAGGCCTGGCGCATACGATATCCGCCGCCGCCCACCCCGGGCCTCACTCACTTCTGCTGAGCGATAAACTCTAATTAAGTCTAATATTTAAAAATATGGTAATGGCGACTTGTGTGAGGGAGCGACCGCCATCTCCATAATTTCATTATTACGTAAAATACGCTAATTATTCAGCGGAAGCTTATTACAGCGAGATAATGGGGGGGGCGGCACCGAGCCTGGAGCCGGAGACATTATGTACTGTCAGTGCCGCCCGGTGGATGATGGGGATCCTGGGTGTGGATGATGGGGATTCCTGTGTGTGGATGATGGGGATTCCTGTGTGTGGATGATGGGGGATCCTGGGTGTGGATGATGGGGATCCTGTGTGTGGATGATGGGGATCCTGTTGGTGGATGATGGGATTCCTGTGTGTTGATGGATGGGGATCCTGTGTGTGGATGATGGGATTCCCTGTGTGTGGATGATTTGGGGATGATGGGCTTCCTGTGTGTGGATGATGGGGATCCTGTGTGTGGATGATGGGCATCCTGTGTGTGGATGATGGGGATCCTGTTGGTGGATGATGAGATTCCTGTGTGTGGATGATGAGTTTCCTGTGTGTGGATGATGGGATCCTGTGTGTAGATGATGGGATTCCTGTGTGTGGATGATGAGATTCCTGTGTGTGGATGATGGGGATCCTGTGTGTAGATGATGGGGATTCCTCTGCTGTGGATGATGAGATTCCTGTGTGTGGATGATGGGGATCCTGTGTGTGGATGATGGGGATCCTGTGTGTAGATGATGGGGATTCCTCTGTGTGGATGATGAGATTCCTGTGTGTGGATGATGGGGATCCTGTGTGTAGATGATGGGGATTCCTCTGTGTGGATGATGAGATTCCTGTGTGTGGGATGATGGGGATCCTGTGTGTAGTTGATGGGGTTCCTGTGTGTGGATGATGGATTCCTGTGTGTAGATGATGGGGATTCCTATGTGTGGATGATGGGGTTCCTGTGTGTAGATGATGGGGATTCATGTGTGTGGATGATGGGATTCCTGTGTGTGGATGATGCGGGATCCTGTGTGTGGATGATGGGATTCCTGTGTGTAGATGATGGGGATTCCTGTGTGTGGATGATGGGGATCCTGTGTGTGGATGATGGGGATCCTGTGTGTGGATGATGGGCGATCCTGTGTGTGGATGATGGGGATTCCTGTGTGTGGATGATGGGATTCCTGTTTGTGGATGATGGGATTCCTGTTGTGGGATGATGGGATTCCTGTGTGTGGATGATGGGATTCCTGTGTGTGGATGATGGGGTTCCTGTGTGTGGATGATGGGGTTTCCTGGTGTGTGGATGATGGATTCCTGTCTTTGAAGACTGTCCTGTGTGATGATAGCAGATTCGGGGGTGTGCCCCCTCCGCACCCCTCTGTCCCCCCTCAGTGTGTGCGGGGCTGGGGACGGCCGGTCCAGGTGTCTCCTCCAGGATGAGATGAAGGATTCTTGTGAATTGTACCGCTGGCATTATCCCGGCAGGTCAGGGGGTTAATGGCTTCTGGTAATGCCTCTGCCCCGCTCACTGCGAGCAATCTGCCCGGGACGCGGCGGTCGATACGGCGTTCATTACACGACCTGTTACTTGTGTCCGATGGTCTGCAGCTGGACAAGAACCCAGCGAGAGATGAATGTGCGGCTGCGGGGAGCGCTGTACGTGGCGGGAACGTGGAGGTGCAGACCGCGGTCGTCGCCCGTGATCTATTCCTCCGGGTTATGCGCAGCGGACGGATTCAGGGGCAGTTTTCTGTAAAGGCCACATCCTGGTGACGGCTGGAAATGACGAGCGGCCATTATCTGTCCCTTTTCTGATTTGTGGTCAGGAGGTCGCAGTCGGAGGTCACGGGCGCCCGCGGTATGAAGCCACGTCTGACCGCAGTGACCGCGAGGAAGCCGTGAGTTATAGCCGCCATGTTACCATCCAGAAATATCAGAGACCTTCCCAGGTAATGAAGACGCTGCAGCGTCCGAACATCATGTGACCAAGACCCGAGGCCATCACAGGGTTAAATGTGCCCCATCCCATAATAATCATCTCCTCAACCAGTGGGACTTATCTGTACAATAAATACTCCTGGATCCCCTCATAGATCCCAGGATCCCCTCATAGATTCCAGCATCCCCTCATAGATCACATCATAGATCCCAGGATCCCCTCATAGATCCCAGGATTCCATCAAAAATTCCCTCAGAGATTCCAGCATCCCCCTCATAGATCCCATCATAGATCCCAGGATCCCCTCATAGATCCCAGCATCCCATCAAAATTCCCTCTTAGATTCCAGCATCCCCTCATAGATTCCAGCATCCCTCATAGATCCCATCATAGATCCCAGGATCCCCTCATAGATACCAGCCCCAAGATCCCCTCATATATCCAGGATCCCCTTATAGATCCAAGGATCCTCTCCCCTCATAGATCCCAGGATCCCCTCAAAATTCCCTCATAGATCCCAGGATCCCCTTAAGATTCCCTCATAGATACCAGGATCCCCTCAAGATCCCCTCATAGATCCCAGGATCCCCTCATAGATCCCAGGATCCCCTCAAGATTCCCTCAAAGATCCCAGGATCCCCTCATAGATCCTATCCCTTTAGTCAAGCTCCCCTCCTCAGGATCTCTTCATAGATCCCAGCGCTCCTCCCATGATCCATAGATTATATCCCCCTTTTCTCAAGATCCCCTTATAGATCCCTCCCCCTCCCCAGGATCCCCTCATAGATTCCCCCCCCCCCTCATAGATCCTAATACGCCCCCGCCCACCAAAAAATGGTGAACCCCCCCCCCTGTGAATATTCGGCAGGGGTAATGTCCGGAATCGGTTGCTGGCGGCAGGACTGGGGGGGTCGGGGGCAGTGGTTGATTTGGTACTACGAGTATTAATTGCGCAGTTCAGGGCACGGCGTCTCCTCTCCGTCCGGCACGGTGACCGTGTCAATAGAAAACTAATTTTCCTTCTCTGGCGAGAAATGAGGCGCGGCGGTAATTGGGGATAATAAGCAAAGTTTTTCTTAATATTGGTCCGCTGCTGTCATCGTAAGTGGACAAGAGAAATGGTCGCAGAGCCGGCGCCCCATCTGCATTAACCCCTTGCTTCCTGCCTATCCCAGATGTATAGGAGTCCGGGGGCCCGGGTGACACGTCCCATGTCACTGCGCCTGTGATCAGTGGCTCCGGCTCAGCTGCATCACCCATGAGCACCTAGGTAGTCTGTAATCCTTCCTGTCCCCCATGCTTTACACTACAGGTGTGCTTGGCTTATGTGCCCAAGCAGAGGGTAATCAGTTACATCTTTTTCTCCCCATTACCTTCTACTGTGGACAGAAACCGTAATGTGTACGCAGCCCTCCTGCCGCAGTATATAAAACCGTATATATCCCCTGCTGATCTCCTGTAATACAGTGTAAGCTCTGTGCAGACACTGAACAAGCAAGAGATGCTGGGATGGTTTAGATCTGAAGCCTGCAGAATAGTGAGTGCAGCTCTGGAGTATAATAGAGGATGTAACTCAGGATCAGTACAGGATAAGTAATGTATGTACACAGTGACTGCACCAGCAGAATAGTGAGTGCAGCTCTGGAGTATAATACTGGATGTAACTCAGGATCAGTACAGGATAAGTAATGTATGTACACAGTGACTGCACCAGCAGAATAGTGAGTGCAGCTCTGGAGTATAATACAGGATGTCACTCAGGATCAGTACAGGATAAGTAATGTATGTACACAGTGACTGCACCAGCAGAATAGTGAGTGCAGCTCTGGAGTGTAATACAGGATGTAACTCAGGATCAGTACAGGATAAGTAATGTATGTACACAGTGACTGCACCAGCAGAATAGTGAGTGCAGCTCTGGAGTATAATACAGGATGTAACTCAGGATCAGTGCAGGATAAGTAATGTATGTACACAGTGACTGCACAGCAGAATAGTGAGTGCAGCTCTGGAGTATAATACAGGATGTAACTCAGGATCAGTGCAGGATAAGTAATGTATGTACACAGTGACTGCACCAGCAGAATTAGTGAGTGCAGCTCTGGAGTATAATACAGGATGTAACTCAGGATCAGTACATGATAAGTAATGTATGTACACAGTGACTGCACCAGCAGAATAGTGAGTGCAGCTCTGGAGTATAATACAGAATGTAACTCAGGATCAGTACAGGATAAGTAATGTATGTACACAGTGACTGCACCAGCAGAATAGTGAGTGCAGCTCTGGAGTATAATACAGGATGTAACTCAGGATCAGTACAGGATAAGTAATGTATGTACACAGTGACTGCACCAGCAGAATAGTGAGTGCAGCTCTGGAGTATAATACAGGATGTAACTCAGGATCAGTACAGGATAAGTAATGTATGTACACAGTGACTGCACCAGCAGAATAGTGAGTGCAGCTCTGGAGTATATAACTGGGGTAAGTACAGTGGTGTATGTTGCACTTGTCCCTGTAGATTACGGGCTGCCGTCCTGTTCTCAGCAGTGGTTTGCGGTATTGATGGTTCTGTTCCTGTGTCTCCTCTGCGGCTCCGGTTTCTCTGCAGTCGCTCTTCCCACTTCCAGGATGAGCCGGTGACCTGTGTGATGTAGGGAAGCAGCCGCTGTATTCATTACCGGAATCTGCCGCTTTAACATTGACGGATGAGTCGTCCCCTGTGAGGCTCGGCGCGTGTACAGACCATAAAACATGGGGACAGCTTAAATATGGACCTGCTCAGCTTCACGCCCCTCGGCGATCCGTCTTCTGCTCCCAGCAGATGGGAACATTACAGCCGCCTTCTCGCTGATACGTGCTGATGGTGGCGGCTCCGTGACCCATCATCCCGCACATCGCGCGCCCCCGCCGATATATAGGAATTATCCGCCAGGTAACGTCCAGGACCCTCTCACCTCCAATACTGTAACCCTGGGTCCTAATCTGTTACCAAAACCAGCGGGTACGGGGCCCCATAAGACGAGTATGGTGAGGGCCCTCTCCTGGTGCTGCTCCTAGGTACGGGGCCCCATAAGACGAGCATAGCGAGGGCCCTCTCCTGGTGCTGCTCCTGGGTACGGGCCCCATAAGACGAGCATGGCGAGGGCCCTCTCCTGGTGCTGCTCCTGGGTACGGGCCCCATAAGACGAGCATGGCGAGGGCCCTCTCCTGGTGCTGCTCCTGGGTACGGGCCCATAACTAGCATAGCGAGGGCCCCTCCCTGGTGCTGCTCCTGGGTACGGGCCCATAAGCGAGATAGGGGGGCCCTCTCCTGGTGCTGCTCCTGGGTACGGGCCCCATAAGACGAGCATAGCGAGGGCCTCTCCTGGTGCTGCTCCTGGGTACGGGCCCCATAAGACGAGCATAGCGAGGGCCCTCTCCTGGTGCTGCTCCTGGGTACGGGCCCCATAAGACTAGCATAGCGAGGGCCCTCTCCTGGTGCTGCTCCTGGGTACGGGCCCCATAAGACGAGCATAGCGAGGGCCCTCTCCTGGTGCTGCTCCTGGGTACGGGCCCCATAAGACGAGCATAGCGAGGGCCCTCTCCTGGTGCTGCTCCTGGGTACGGGCCCCATAAGACGAGCATAGCGAGGGCCCTCTCCTGGTGCTGCTCCTGGTACGGGGCCACATAAGAGCATATGGGGCCCTTCCCCATAATGCATCCCTCGGGGTCAGTCTTGATTGGTTCATTGCTTCCATTATACGTTGTATCTCCGGGATGTAGATTGTAAGCTCCCAGGCCCAGGATGCTCAGGTGATGTCTGGAGGATTGGTGGCGCGGTTCGGATGTCGCCGGCGCAGTTTACGTGTCATATCTGCGGCATTATCCTGCGCGGCCTCTGCCTGCACCCTCCCCCGGCTCACGGTCCGCTCGCTTTATGTGCACATTTTTCTCGTCCCGCTGACACGGGCGCTAAGTGGATTTGTGTCTTGTGCGCGGCGGATTATCGCATTACCTCCGTGTCCTACATAAACATATTACTTTATATTCCATCGCCCTAATGAAAACCGCGGCCGCGCGTCCCTCATCTCCTGCCTGTGACTGATGGACAGGAGCGCAGATTTATTAAAAAATGAGGATCCGACCACCCCCGCCTCATGGACTGCGCCGAAAAATCAATGTGGTTATTGTAGGAATATTGTCTATTGATATTGTAATAATAAGACAGCGATGGATTTACGGGCGAGATGTGAATGAAGCGGGTCAGTCTGCGGTTAGCGAGGAGAGTGCACGTCCTTCACCCTCCGGGAGCGCGGCCCCATCTGCCGCGTTGTCACCTGTCCGCGCCCGTGTCATGGAGGGGACATTACTGCGCACGTTTAAAATATGTTTTCTGATCAAGGTTCAGGATGAGTCACCGCGGCCTCCGCCATGAATCACCGGCTTTATAGCCACGAGAAATAACGTAAATGTGTCAAGGACTGGAGGGCGATCAGACTGCGCCGTTCTCATTACCTATTCCGTGTCCTACATTGTGGACGATCGGCGATGACAGTTCACCCTTCTTCCCGCAATGTCATCTGTCAATCCGATCCAGCCACAGATTCCCGATCGCCAGATCCTAGGAGATCCCGCCGCAGAAAGACCGATTCCAGGTCGCTTTATCTGGAGTCGTAGTGACAGTCTAGCGGAAGGGGCGGAGCCTGTGAGTGACGATCACAATTGACCAATAGAAATCTGCTCCCGTCTGCCGACGTCTCCATAAGCGCAGAATATAACGTCGGCCGTCCACCATGAATATTTCGTCCTTATGTGCAGACGGTCCGACCGGAATTAGTCCGTAACCAGACGTCAGTCATGGCGGCTGTGACTGCGGATGCCTTAAAGTGAACACGAGGTCAAACGCTATAAGACGACTCGTCGCATGCGTCACATGATGCCGCCAAAACGTTACCAACTGTTGGTCAGTGGCTGAGAACTGCAGGTAAAAACCAATGGGCGCCACATGAGGACCCAGCTGTAAGGAGGCGATGCGCGGGTTCAGGATCCGCCTGCCGCTCGATGATCCGCTCTTCCTCCGCCGCCGCCGCCTAGTTTTCTGAGTTTTTGATTAGAGTTTATAAAATTGTTGTCGTATGAGCGCGGCCCTGACGTGTTATTAAATCATTGCCGCGGATTACACGGGAAAATCAATGTGCGGCGTAATTGCATATTAGCCGTGTGTTCCACCATTGTTATTTTATTCCGTTTTTTTGATGTGAGGATAATTATAATAAGCGTGTTTACCGCCCTGCTAATGGGAATCTGTCCGGCTAAGTGATTTACTGAGCGCGATCCTGCTGGATGTCATCAACGAGCGGAATACCGGCCAAGAATCAGGAAGATTGTGTCCTGAGGAGACTCATGTACCGTCCCTTTAAATCCAGATATACCGTAATACAAAATACCTAGAACGTATGTACACTGCCAGTATCTGCTCTTATTCTGTATATATATACACTGCACAGTACCACTTCTCCTTTCCTGTATACTGGGTGTAATCCTCAGTATCTGCTCTTATTCTGTATATATATATATACACTGCACAGTACCACTTCTCCTGTCCTGTATACTGGGTGTAATCCTCAGTATCTGCTCTTATTCTGTATATATATATACACTGCACAGTACCACTTCTCCTTTCCTGTATACTGGGTGGTAATCCTCAGTAATCTTCTCTTATCTGTATATATATATACACTGCACAGTACCACTTCTCCTGTCCTGTATACTTGGGTTGTAATCCTCAGTATCTGATCTTATTCTGTATATATATTATACACTGCACAGTACCACTTCTCCTGTCCTGTATACTGGGTGTAACCCTCAGTATCTGCACTTATTCTGATATATATATATACACTGCACAGACCACTTCTCCTGTCCTGTATACTGGGTGTAATCCTCAGTATCTGCTCTTATTCTGTATATATATATACACTGCACAGTACCACTTCTTCCTGTCCTGTATACTGGGTGTAATCCTCAGTATCTGCTCTTATTCTGTATATATATAATATACACTGCACAGTACCACTTCTCCTGTCCTGTATACTGGGTGTAATCCTCAGTATCTGCTCTTATTCTGTATATATATATACACTGCACAGTACCACTTCTCCTGTCCTGTATACTGGGTGTAATCTCAGTATCTGCTCTTATTCTGTATTATATAATATACACTGCACAGTACCACTTCTCCTGTCCTGTTATACTGGGTGTAATCCTCAGTATCTGCTCTTATTCTGTATATATATATACACTGCACAGTACCACTTCTCCTGTCCTGTATACTGGGTGTAATCCTCAGTATCTGCTCTTATTCTGTATATATATACACTGCACAGTACCACTTCTCCTGTCCTGTATACTGGGTGTAATCCTCAGTATCTGCTCTTATTCTGTATATATTATAACACTGCCACAGTACCACTTCTCCTGTCCTGTATACTGGGTGTAATCCTCAGTATCTGCTCTTATTCTGTATATATATACACTTGCACAGTTACCACTTCTCCTGTCCTGTATACGGGTGTAATCCTCAGTATCTGCTCTTATTCTGTATATATATATACACTGCACAGTACCACTTTCTCCTGTCCTGTATACTGGTGTAATCCTCAGTATCTGCTCTTATTCTGTATATATATACCACTGCACATACCACTTCTCCTGTCCGTATACTGGGTGTAATCCTCAGTATCTGCTCTTATTCTGGTATATATATATTACCACTGCACAGTACCACTTCTTCCTGTCCTGTTATACTGGTGTTAATCCTCAGTATCTGCCTCTTATTCTGTATATATATTACACTGCACAGTACCACTTCTCCTGTCTGTATACTGGGTGTAATCCTCAGTATCTGCCTCTTATTCTTGTACTATTATATATACACTGCACAGTACCACTTCTCCTGTCCTGTATACTGGGTGTAATCCTCAGTATCTGCTCTTATTCTGTATATATATATATACACTGCACAGTACCACTTCTCCTGTCCTGTATACTGGGTGTAATCCTCAGTATCTGCTCTTATTCTGTATATATATATATACACTGCACAGTACCACTTCTCCTGTCCTGTATACTGGGTGTAATCCTCAGTATCTGCTCTTATTCTGTATATATATACACTGCACAGTACCACTTCTCCTGTCCTGTATACTGGGTGTAATCCTCAGTATCTGCTCTTATTCTGTATATATATATACACTGCACAGTACCACTTCTCCTGTCCTGTATACTGGGTGTAATCCTCAGTATCTGCTCTTATTCTGTATATATATACACTGCACAGTACCACTTCTCCTGTCCTGTATACTGGGTGTAATCCTCAGTATCTGCTCTTATTCTGTATATATATATACACTGCACAGTACCACTTCTCCTGTTCCTGTATACTGGTGTAATCTCAGTATCTGCTCTTATTCTGTATATATATATATATATATACTGCACAGTACCACTTCTCCTGTCCTGTATACTGGGTGTAATCCTCAGTATCTGCTCTTATTCTGTATATATATACACTGCACAGTACACTTCTCCTGTCCTGTATACTGGGTGTAATCCTCAGTATCTGCTCTTATTCTGTATATATATACACTGCACAGTACCACTTCTCCTGTCCTGTATACTGGGTGTAATCCTCAGTATCTGCTCTTATTCTGTATATATATACACACTGCACAGTACCACTTCTCCTGTCCTGTATACTGGGTGTAATCCTCAGTATCTGCTCTTATTCTGTATATATATATACACTGCACAGTACACTCTTCTCCTGTCCTGTATACTGGGTGTAATCCTCAGTATCTGCTCTTATTTCTGTATATATAATATACACACTGCACAGTACCACTTCTCCTGTCCTGTATACTGGGTGTAATCCTCAGTATCTGCTCTTATTCTGTATATATATACACTGCACAGTACCACTTCTCCTGTCCTGTATACTGGGTGTAATCCTCAGTATCTGCTCTTATTCTGTATATATATATATATATATATGATATATATATATATACACTGCACAGTACCACTTCTCCTGTCCTGTATACTGGGTGTAATCCTCAGTATCTGCTCTTATTCTGTATATATATATATACACTGCACAGTACCACTTCTCCTGTCCTGTATACTGGGTGTAATCCTCAGTATCTGCTCTTATTCTGTATATATATATATATATATATATACACTGCACAGTACCACTTCTCCTGTCCTGTATACTGGGTGTAATCCTCAGTATCTGCTCTTATTCTGTATATATATATACACTGCACAGTACCACTTCTCCTGTCCTGTATACTGGGTGTAATCCTCAGTATCTGCTCTTATTCTGTATATATATACACTGCACAGTACCACTTCTCCTGTCCTGTATACTGGGTGTAATTCTCAGTATCTGCTCTTATTCTGTATATATATTACACTGCACAGTACCACTTCTCCTGTCCTGTATACTGGGTGTAATCCTCAGTATCTGCTCTTATTCTGTATATATATATACACTGCACAGTACCACTTCTCCTGTCCTGTATACTGGGTGTAATCCTCAGTATCTGCTCTTATTCTGTATATATATACACTGCACAGTACCACTTCTCCTGTCCTGTATACTGGGTGTAATCCTCAGTATCTGCTCTTATTCTGTATATATATACACTGCACAGTACCACTTCTCCTGTCCTGTATACTGGGTGTAATCCTCAGTATCTGCTCTTATTCTGTATATATATATATACACTGCCACAGTACCACTTCTCCTGTCCTGTATACTGGGTGTAATTCTCAGTATCTGCTCTTATTCTGTATATATATATTACACTGCACAGTACCACTTCTCCTGTCCTGTATACTGGGTGTAATCCTCAGTATCTGCTCTTATTCTGTATATATATATATATACACTGCACAGTACCACTTCTCCTGTCCTGTATACTGGGTGTAATCCTCAGTATCTGCTCTTATTCTGTATATATATACACTGCACAGTACCACTTCTCCTGTCCTGTATACTGGGTGTAATCCTCAGTATCTGCTCTTATTCTGTATATATATATATATATACACTGCACAGTACCACTTCTCCTGTCCTGTATACTGGGTGTAATCCTCAGTATCTGCTCTTATTCTGTATATATATATATACACTGCCACAGTACCACTTCTCCTGTCCTGTATACTGGGTGTAATCCTCAGTTATCTGCTCTTATTCTGTATATATATACACTGCACAGTACCACTTCTCCTGTCCTGTATACTGGGTGTAATCCTCAGTATCTGCTATTATTCTGTATATATATATACTGCACAGTACCACTTCTCCTGTCCTGTATACTGGGTGTAATCCTCAGTATCTGCTCTTATTCTGTATATATATATATATACACTGCACAGTACCACTTCTCCTGTCCTGTATACTGGGTGTAATCCTCAGTATCTGCTCTTATTCTGTATATATATATATACACTGCACAGTACCACTTCTCCTGTCCTGTATACTGGGTGTAATCCTCAGTATCTGCTCTTATTCTGTATATATATATACTGCACAGTACCACTTCTCCTGTCCTGTATACTGGGTGTAATCCTCAGTATCTGCTCTTATTCTGTATATATATATACTGCACAGTACCTCTTCTCCTGTCCTGTATACTGGGTGTAATCCTCAGTATCTGCTCTTATTCTGTATATATATACACTGCCACAGTACCTCTTCTCCTGTCCTGTATACTGGGTGTAATCCTCAGTATCTGCTCTTATTCTGTATATATATACACTGCCACAGTACCACTTCTCCTGTCCTGTATTACTGGGTGTAATCCTCAGTATCTGCCTCTTATTTCTGTATATATATATACACTGCACAGTACCACTTCTCCTGTCCTGTATACTGGGTGTAATCCTCAGTATCTGCTCTTATTCTGTATATATATATATACTGCACAGTACCACTTCTCCTGTCCTGTATACTGGTGTAATCCTCAGTATCTGCTCTTATTCTGTATATATATATATACTGCACAGTACCACTTCTCCTGTCCTGTATACTGGGTGTAATCCTCAGTATCTGCTCTTATTCTGTATATATATATACACTGCCACAGTACCACTTCTCCTGTCCTGTATACTGGTGTAATCCTCAGTATTCTGCTCTTATTCTGTATATATATATACTGCACAGTACCACTTCTCCTGTCCTGTATACTGGTGTAATCCTCAGTATCTGCTCTTATTTCTGTATATATATACACTGCACAGTACCACTTCTCCTGTCCTGTATTACTGGGTGTAATCCTCAGTATCTGCTCTTATTCTGTATATATATACACTGCACAGTACCACTTCTCCTGTCCTGTATACTGGGTGTAATCCTCAGTATCTGCTCTTATTCTGTATATATATACACTGCACAGTACCACTTCTCCTGTCCTGTATACTGGGTGTAATCCTCAGTATCTGCTCTTATTCTGTATATATATACACTGCACAGTACCACTTCTCCTGTCCTGTATACTGGATGTAATCCTCAGTATCTGCTCTTATTCTGTATATATTACACTGCCACAGTACCACTTCTCCTGTCCTGTATACTGGGTGTAATCCTCAGTATCTGCTCTTATTCTGTATATATATACACTGCACAGTACCACTTCTCCTGTCCTGTATACTGGGTGTAATCCTCAGTATCTGCTCTTATTCTGTATATATATACACTGCACAGTACCACTTCTCCTGTCCTGTATACTGGGTGTAATCCTCAGTATCTGCTCTTATTCTGTATATATATATACTGCACAGTACCACTTCTCCTGTCCTGTATACTGGGTGTAATCCTCAGTATCTGCTCTTATTCTGTATATATATACACTGCACAGTACCCATGTTCTGTAGTGTACAGTGTAACACTAGGAGCATTAAGTGAATGCAGGGTCAGTGGTACATTGGGTTTTGCAGACTCAGCATTTTCAGGACACTGCACACTTGTTTGGATGCACCACATGTGAGGGACACGTTTTCTGATGCACACATCCCCAGGTCGCAGCTCCTCAGGCGATAGACACTGGATGTCACTCTGGTGAGGTGAGGATCTGATTCTGCAGTGCCATTATGGATCAGCAGACCCGGCCATTGGCACTGGCAGCTCTAGCACACGACCAGCGCAGGCGCAGCAGTGGCAGCATGTTAGCGGTGCTGTGTCCTTACATGTTTGAATACCATTATAGTGTGTTTGATTGTATCACACGGTACTGTTATATAACACTGTTCAGCTCCTATTAGGGTCATCTGTAGGCAGTTCTGACCAGGCTAAACTGCTGACAGCGCTCGGACAGGGCTGGGAGGGAAAGAAAAAGATTTTCTGATTAGAAGACATGTAAATATGTAGTTTTATTCAGACAGGTTCTGCTCCTGTAAGTGTCCAGGAGGCGGAGCTTTACTGTGAAGTGCTCCCTTGTGTCATCTCAGACAATGGTCTATGATATGCCCCGTTGTCTGATAGGTTGGGGTCCCACCTCTGACCCGCACCTGTCTCTAAGATGAGTAAGTGGTGGCCAAGCCTTCCTATTGCCCCTTCAAAAATAGCGGAGCAGACAAAGTGTTGGAAGGTGCACAGCGCATGCGCGGCTATTTCCAATGGCCCCATAGAAACGAATGGGAGTGGTGGCCGCACAAGCGCAGTGCGCTCCCATTAATTTCTATGGGGATTCCGAAAATAGTCAAGTGCCGTGCCAATTTTCGGCGGTCCATTTGGAAGGCTTGGTGGTGGCCAGACCCGACGCCGCCGGTCACGTGTTAGGCTCCCTTTTAGAGATGGGACCCGCACCTATGCCAGCAATACGCCCCTGTGGTCTCTTGGCTGGATGATACAGCTGTCACTCAGGGCAGAGAGCAGTTCATAATGATGCTCCGCCTCCTTGGCACTTGCAGGAACAGGATCTGGCAGAATATAACTTCACAGTCTCATGACTCCTATCGTGTTTCCCCGAAAATAAGACCGGGTCTTATTCCTTTTTTTTTTTTTTCTCCGGAAAAAGGGTTGGGCTTATTATTGGGGAAGGTCTTATTTTTGCCCCATTGAACACGTCATTTTTGGCCCCTCTGAATATATACCGTATGTCCTTTTTTGTTGCCCTGGGCCCCTGTGCACATACAGACAAAAAATATGCTTACCTACACTCCGGACTTCTTCTCACCCAATCCTGTCATCCGACGTGATCCCGCGAGACGTGACCTCATTCCCAGGTCTCGCGGGATCATCACATGGGAGGCGTCTTGCAGCGTCGGACAGGGTATAGGTGTGTATATAGGTAAGTATGGGACGCAGCATTGTGCAGGTAGCGTCACCAGCAGAGAGGCCCCGCCCCCTCCCGCCGGGCTCGGGCTTATTATCGTAGTAAAACCTCCACAAAAGACCCTGCCTAGTCCTGTCAGCAGTGTATCCAGGAGCAGAGGGCCCCAGACGTCACAATCCAGGGGCCTGACTCTTTTGCTTTCTGACTTTTGCAGCAGCCGCACAACATTCTGCAGCGACGATTGCTGGAGAGCAACTTATCAAAACTGAGGAGCAATCGTCCTACGTGGATCCCAAAGAGCGAAGCCCAGAGCAACAGGCTGCATCCGAGGAAGAGTGAGGAGGACGAGGCGGTCTTTGTCTGGTGTCAGGTAGAGGGATATGTAAATGTATGGTGGAAGGCGAGGGTTAATACGCTATACCTCATTATTCTACTGTGACGCCCCCTTCCTGCGGTGATTCAGTTTCTCCTTTTGCACAGTGCGCAGGGAAGGAGATGAAGGTGAAGATTGACACGTCCTGTCCGCACAGCGTCATATCCTCGGCCTGCCTGGACCGACTCGGGTAAGTCCCCATCCTCCACTCACTACCAGAGCGGGGGCAGGATACCCCCCGATTCACACCATGAAGACATCAAATACATTAGTTTTCTTAAATCCATTCATTTCTAGACTGAACGTCGTCATCAGCAGGATGGAGCTCTGTGCTCAGTGTCACCCAGAGCTGCATTCACAATTCTGCTGGGTTTGCGATTTCTCTTCGGCTGCCACAAGGCATCACTCTCTGCTAATAGGAAACCAGCAGAATTCTGAATGCAGCTCTGGAAGAGAGAGTGATATTGTGCCTAAGTACCTGAAGATCTCATGTGGACACCGCTCTCTTTAGTGGAGTTCCCCTCTAAGGTGAAGATGAATTTGAATTTAAAGGGACAGCACCACCTAAAGCCTGTGCCCAGAGCAGTAGCTGGCGGCAGAGGTCATTAACAAGAAAAAGCAGCAAATTATACTAAGAAATAGGATTAAAGCGATCCGGTAATCCCCCCCATCCCGAGAGATGCGAGCTACTGAAGAGCGTTTCTCATTGAGATCTGTTTCTGGGAAAGCTGGGTCACAGCCATTATGGCCGCCATTACAGGGGTTGTCACAATAATCCTCCACTTTCTTATTGCTGTATAACTAGGGGTGGTCATCTGTCAGAACCTGGGAAAGCTGGGTGACCGACAGTGTGAGCAGTAATGGCGGCCATATTGGTTGTCACCCAGCTTTTCCAGAACAGATACACTTTGTATTTCATCTCCTCTTGAAGATCTCTGCTTGTTGTCAGTGAAGTAAACCCCCTGGGGCCCAGCCCTGATCACTGGCCTGATTACAACGTATCAGTCTAGGTAAGCCTTTATTAGATGCACAGATCTCTCTTCTGATAGTTTGTTACATTGTATCAGTCTAGAACAGGCACTCCAGCTGTGGTGAAACTACGACTCCCAGCATGCACACTTGCTTGGCGGTCCTCAGAACTCCCAAAGTAGTGATGGAGCATGCTGGGAGTTAGGGTTGGAGCGCCGGAGGTTGCTGATCCCTGGTCTGGGCTGTCTGTGCAGGACGCAATTGTAGCAAACCCTCAGATGTGAGCAGCATCAGCTGGGGATGAATGTAAATCAATGAACGCTGCTCGCTCCACTCTCTTGGGACATCTTCCCCTTTTCTCTGTCTCAGGATGAAGGAACATTTCAGGTGGAATAAGAAGGAGGAGGAGAACGTGTCGCTTCCCTACAACATGAAGAGCATTGGTCAGGTGGAGCACCTGGCGGTGACGCTGGGCCGCGTCTCCCTGGACTGCACCGCCGCCGTTATTGGTGGGTATCGGACGCTACATGAAGAAATGCTGTGTTCAAGATCTCCGTTTGTTGTCTTTGAATGGAAACAATTATTGCTTTCATTCAGAACAACGGTCACCAACCTCTGCAGAACTACAACTCCCAGCATGCCATGAGCATTTCTCTGGAGGATAATACCGCCACTCCTGCTCACACAGGATCTTGTGGAGCCAATGACCTGGTTCTGTAAACCGGTACAACTGTAGCGACTCCTCAGGTCTGAAAAGCGTTAGGTATGTAAGGCTTTCCAGTCTTTGAAGGTAAAAGATATTGTTTCTATTCACTGGAAGCAAACAGAGATCTTAGAATGACACAGCACTTAGGATCCAGCTCACTGGAAGCACTGTTGGTTCCGTGGGGGAGGGGCAACTCACTTGGCCCCTCCATGGATGGTGTGAGGAGGAGAGCGGCACCCTCTATCTTGATGTTTGGTGCATTGTTTTGAGGGTCCTCACATCTTCGTCTCTCTCCTCCAGATGACAAGGAGCGGAGCTTCTCCCTGGGTCTCCAGGCGCTGCGCTCCCTGAAGGTAAGATCATCCAGAAATCTCACGTCTTGTATACCTGTGGCGGCAGTGGGAGGAGCCATGGATGATGTCACTCCTGCGGAGCTCCCTGCACTGGATACAATGTATCTGGGAGGGATCATTGTTCTGTAACACAAAGACCAGGGTCACTGCTTCATCCTCCCATAATTCCTGGTGTTTCCACTCCTCAGTGTGTGATAAACCTGGAGAAGAATCATCTTGAGGTGGGAAGAGCGGAGAGAGAGGTCGTGCCGTTCATCGTGAGCCGCAACAACTCCAGAGAGGAGAAGTGAGTACGGCCAGGTCCTAGACATTAGAAACGTATTAAATATGGCCCCCCCAGCAGGACATTATATGGTTATTATAATAACTGATTAACCCTTCCCTCTCTTTATATCAGCTCATCAGACGCACCATAAGGAGTCGGATCCTGAACCGAACAAGAATCCAAGCCTCGTCATTGCGTCTGAAGAATCCACCCGCGTCGTCGTCTGCCCCCGATCTGTGACGCCTTGTGCTTTTTATAACACCCCCTCCCTGATATCACTAGAATTGGAGAATTTTTTACTAGATGTATTTTAATATTCTGCTGTTTATAGAAAACTAGTGGCACAGGAGATATATTCACCCATCCCCCCACACAGACTGACCTTCAGCGCCACCAAATGGCCGGGCAGGGGGTCCTTATACACACGGACAACAGTCATGATGGGGGCAGTAACTGGGTGCAGGGGGTGAATACTTATGTTAGACTGTCACTATGGCCTTAGGCTCTCATATTGCTGGCCCCGACTTCAGTGTATCTGTAACATGAACAGCTGTACAATAGCATAGGAAAAAGTATTCACACCCCTCCAGACATCCTTTATTAATGACCCTAGAGAGGCTAGGGCACAGCCTGAAACATGTCGCTCCTGATAATGTGGATTATGGCAAGATGGACGCCATGAGGGGGAGGCAAACTTTACATGGTGTGTACAGATCAGACACCATTCAGCATCTGGAGAGGCGTGAATCCTTGTACACAGGCTGACCAATCTGTGATCCTCCTCATCCTGGGGAACTACAAGTCCCATCAAGCCCCTGCCACTCCTGCACAATCTCTTTTACTAGAGCAGCCATAGAGCAGAAGTTCAGGGGCCCAATATCATTATAATCCTGGGATTCTGCATCTCATGCCATATGCCACTCCGGAAATGAACGGGTTAAAGAGTTACAACGCCATGCGCTACCTACTGTGACCAATCACATGGCAGCGTTACCAAGTAAGCCTGTAATAAACTGGAGGCGTCACCTACATACAGCCGAAGCTGAAAAAAAAGGGGGTTCAGAGTTCACTAGGAGGTTGTAACCCATAGAGGTATGAGGTCCTCAGCGTCTCATCCTTGCTGATAATACTGACTCCTATTGAATGTGTAGATGCACTCGGAACGTGGCCGCCTTCACCGAATGTAAAGTCTTACTAATCGCCGCCTCTGCACAGACAATCCGCGCCAACTAATTAGTGACATTTATACCGATATTGTTACAATAAACAGTAATGCATGTATCTAAGCCCATCATGTGTGATACTGTCTGCTGAGCTGTGTATCTAATCCTATCCTGTGTGATACAGTCTGCTGAGCTGTGTATCTAATCCTATCCTGTGTGATACTGTCTGCTGAGGTGTGTATCTAATCCTATCCTGTGTGATACTGCCTGCTGAGCTGTGTATCTAATCCTATCCTGTGTGATACTGTCTGCTGAGCTGTGTATCTACAGGTTACAGAGGTGGGGGTCAGGGTCGGTCAGTGTGTCAGTCAGCGTCATATCCAAGAGGTCGTCAGCCTGTCAGTGCTCAGCGTCATATCAGGCGTTACAGGGGTGGGGGTCAGCCTGTCAGTGCTCAGCCATATCCAGAGGTTACAGGGTGGGGGTCAGCCTGTCAGTGCTCAGCGTCATTATCCAGAGGTTACAGGGGTGGGGGTCAGCCTGTCAGTGCTCAGCGTCATATCCAGGAGTTACAGGGGTGGGGTCAGCCTGTCAGTGCCTCAGCGTCCAATATCAGAGGTTACAGGGGTGGGGGTCAGCCTGTCAGTGCTCAGCGTCATATCCAGAGGTTACAGGGGTGGGGGTCAGCCCTGTCAGTGCTCAGCGTCATTACAGAGGTTTACAGGGGTGGGGGTCAGCCTGTCAGTGCTCAGCGTCATATCCAGAGGTTACAGAGGTGGGGGTCAGCCTGTCAGTGCTCAGTGTCATATCCAGAGGTTACAGAGGTGGGGGTCAGCCTGTCAGTGCTCAGCGTCATATCCAGAGGTTACAGAGGTGGGGTCAGCCCTGTCAGTGACTCAGCGTCATATCCAGAGGTTACAGATGGTGGGGGTCAGCCTGTCAGTGCTCAGCGTCATATCCAGAGGTTACAGAGGTGGGGTGGGGGTCAGCCTGTCAGTGCTCAGCGTCATATCCAGAGGTTACAGAGGGTCAGCCTGTCAGTGCTCAGCGTCATATCCAGAGGTTACAGGAGGTGGGGGGGTCAGCCTGTCAGTGCTCAGCGTCATATCCAGAGGTTACAGAGGTGGGGGTCAGCCTGTCAGTGCTCAGCGTCATATCCAGAGGTTACAGAGGTGGGGGGGGTCAGCCTGTCAGTGTCAGCGTCATATCCAGAGGTTACAGAGGTGGGGGTCAGCCTGTCAGTGCTCAGCGTCATATCAGAGGTTTACAGAGGTGGGGGTCAGCCTGTCAGTGCTCAGCGTCTATCCAGAGGTTACAGAGGTGGGGGGTCAGCCTGTCAGTGCTCAGCGTCATATCCAGAGGTTACAGAGTGGGGGGGGTCAGCCTGTCAGTGGTCAGCGTCATATCCAGAGGTTACAGAGGTGGGGGGGGTCAGCCTGTCAGTGCTCAGCGTCATATCCAGAGGTTACAGAGGTGGGGGTCAGCCTGTCAGTGCTCAGCGTCATATCCAGAGGTTACAGAGGTGGGGGTCAGCCTGTCAGTGCTCAGCGTCATATCCAGAGGTTACAGAGGTGGGGGGGTCAGCCTGTCAGTGCTCAGCGTCATATCCAGAGGTTACAGAGGTGGGGGGGTCAGCCTGTCAGTGCTCAGCGTCATATCCAGAGGTTACAGAGGTGGGGGGTCAGCCTGTCAGTGCTCAGCGTCATATCCAGAGGTTACAGAGGTGGGGGTCAGCCTGTCAGTGCTCAGCGTCATATCCAGAGGTTACAGAGGTGGGGGGGGTCAGCCTGTCAGTGCTCAGCGTCATATCCAGAGGTTACAGAGGTGGGGGGGGGTCAGCCTGTCAGTGCTCAGCGTCATATCCAGAGGTTTACAGAGGTGGGGGGGGTCAGCCTGTCAGTGCTCAGCGTCATATCCAGAGGTTACAGAGGTGGGGTCAGCCTGTCAGTGCTTCAGCGTCATATCCAGAGGTTACAGAGGTGGGGGGGTCAGCCTGTCAGTGCTCAGCGTCATATCCAGAGGTTACAGAGGTGGGGGTCAGCCTGTCAGTGCTCAGCGCGTCATATCCAGAGGTTACAGGAGGTGGGGGTCAGCCTGTCAGTGCTCAGCGTCATATCCAGAGGTTACAGAGGTGGGGCGGGGTCAGCCTGTCAGTGCTCAGCGTCATATCCAGAGGTTACAGAGGTGGGGGGGTCAGCCTGTCAGTGCTCAGCGTTCATATCCAGAGGTTACAGAGGTGGGGGGTCAGGCCTGTCAGTGCTCAGCGTCATATCCAGAGGTTACAGAGGTGGGGGGTCAGCCTTGTCAGTGCTCAGCGTCATATCCAGAGGTTACAGAGTGGGGGTCAGCTGTCAGTGAGGCTCATATCCAGAGGTACAGAGGTGGGGGTCAGCCTGTCAGTGCTCAGCGTCATATCCAGAGGTTACAGAGGTGGGGGTCAGCCTGTCAGTGCTCAGCGTCATATCCAGAGGTTACAGAGGTGGGGGTCAGCCTGTCAGTGCTCCATACTCTGCACATTACATCACATTGGTCTTCATGGTCCTCCCAGAAGGAGCCTCTTCTAAAGATGATGCAGAAGAAAGCCGCAGTTTGCTGAAGACTGAGGACACGATTACTGGGACCACGTCCTGGGGTCTGATGAGACTAGTTCAGATGGTGACAACCAGGTAGGGACAAAGACCAGTGTGTCCTGCCTACAGTCAGACATGGTGGTGGGGGTGTCACGGTTTGGGGCTGTATGAGGGCTGCCGGCTGTGGGGGCTACAGGTCAGTGAGGGAACTATGAATACCGCCACGTCCTGTGTCATACTGAAGCAAGAAAAAAAAATACATGCTCCATATTTCTCCAGTATTTAGGCTCAGTAGTAGAGGAGCGGCACGGACACGGCACATCTCTCTGAGCAGTGGATCTGATGTCACCCGGTGTCACGCTGCGTCCTACGTGATTGATGACTGCGCACCTCACACGCTGCGCTCACAAAGCTCTGTGCAATTAAGCCAGTAAATCACCTGCAGACCGTGCCCTTTATGTGCAGGGACAGCGTGATCCCCGCAGGAAGTCCCAGCATGCAGCACAGCGCAGGGGCAGCGCAGGAGGAGACAACAGGGGCCCCAACATAACGGGGCAGAGCTGCCGCTCAGGACTCTGGAAAAGCCGAGTCACCGCTCCTGGTCAGGATAACATACTGTACCAGACGACGGTATTCCGCATCTTACAATGGTGTTCTGACATCAGTTTGCTGACCGTCTGATTCTTCTATTCGGAGATGTTGTGCCGGGTCTGCCGCCTCTTCCCTCACGTCCTCAGTCATGTAATAAATATGAGGCTCTCAGCACACGGTGCCTCCTGTGCCTCACTCAGCCCTGACTACACACAATCTAATTAAGCTTCATTCTTCTAAAACACAAGAGGCGGTGGGCGGACGGCGGCATCCAGATGTACGAGGCAGAAAACGGGAGCTGAGAAGTTCCTTGCCAGTTACCATGGCAACCCTGCACAACTAGGCCAATGTGCCGCCCCCCCCATGAAATCAATGGCACAAGTCACTGCTTCATCATGCATGTGTGAAATCTCAGCGGCAGCCGCACGTGACGGGGGCTCAGCACAATGCACAATTCACACTTCTGTCACCTTCACTTACCGTAAGTAATGTGAAATAAGGCTCGGACACGTGACAACGGACGCCATCACTGCCGCAGGCTGTTTCATTCAGATCAGTTGCTGTGAAAAAGAAAATGCGCCGTTAAAAAACGCCATAAAAGATGATGAATTACTCAACCGCGTCCACCCAGGACATGGGGGGGGAGACAGGCGACATGGACACTGCTACGATGTGTTCGGGGAGGTGTCCACGGTACAGACCACTATGCCTGACCACTCTCTAAACCACACCCACTTTCAAAGGTAAAAAGTCACAAATTGTAGCATAAATATGGTGCACACCAAAATCGTCCTGTCCTGATACTTTGTTACAATGTATCAGTGCAGGTAAAATAGATACAACTGTTACAAACCCTCAGCTGTGTGCCAGAGAACATGCTTTGAATGAACTGACAGCAAGCAGGGATGTTGAAAAGAGTAAAAATTTAAATTAAAAATAACTTTTCACTGTACAATCATCACCAGAGTCTCTTCCCAACGTGTGAGGACAACTCTCATCATCCACCCTTTCAGGTCCTCACCTGTTACAACACAGCCATGAGGCGCACGTAGCCCCACTGATCTCTCTAGAGATA
Source organism: Rhinella marina (assembly GCA_900303285.1). Lineage (NCBI taxonomy): Eukaryota > Metazoa > Chordata > Amphibia > Anura > Bufonidae > Rhinella > Rhinella marina. The sequence continues at coordinate 4,203 of ONZH01005456.1, read as the reverse complement.
TATGGGCAGTGAGCCGTCATATACTAGTGGCTGGGACTTTTAGTGCTTCGGCAGGCCATCGCTTCTAGGAACACCTCAGCCTACCACCAGAGGGCAGAGCTTCCCACTGCAGATCAGTGGCGGGAACGGAACTATTCTTCTAATTACCTCTCACTCAGAGGAAGGTTTATGCGGCGCGCAGTTATTCGGAGTCAGCCGGAAGTGGGCGTAGCTTGCTGTTGTGGAGTCAGCTGACTGCGGGATCGGTCCTGCCTGGTATTATTGAGGATGGCGGCGATCCCGGCATACACTGCGGCGGTGGTCCTGCTGCTGGCGGCGGTGCAGAGCGCTGAGGGGAAGGTGAGAGAAGCCGCTCTGTGTGTACAGCGTCTGTATGCCGTCAGTGGAAAGATCCAGCCATATATAGAGATATATATTTCTAGGCACTGACACACTCTCATTAGCATGCGCACCCCTCCCCCACATAGAGCTTCATCAGCCTTCCCTGCTTAGACCCGCCACAGTGCTGACCCCTCCCCTGCATAGACTGCCTCAGTGATGACCCCTCCCCTGCATAGACTGCCTCAGCGCTGACCCCTCCCCTGCATATACCGCCTCAGTGCTGACCCCTCACCTGCATATACCGCCTCAGTGCTGACCCCTCCCCTGCATAGACCCGCCTCAGTGCTGACCCCTCCCCTGCAAAAACCCACCTCACTGCTGATCTCTCCCCTGCATAGACTGCCTCAGCGCTGATCTCTACCCTGCATAGACTGCCTCAGCACTGACCCCTCCCCTGCATAGACTGCCTCAGCGCTGACCCCTCCCCTGCATAGACTGCCTCAGCACTGACCCCCTCCCCTGCATAGACCCCGCCTCAGCACTGACCCCTCCCCTGCAAAAACCCACCTCACTGCTGACCCCTCCCTGCATAGACTGCCTCAGCGCTGACCCCTCCCTGCATAGACTGCCTCAGCACTGACCCCTCCCCTGCATAGACCCGCCTCAGCACTGACCCCTCCCCTGCAAAAACCCACCTCACTGCTGACCCCTCCCCTGCATAGACTGCCTCAGCGCTGATCTCTCCCCTGCATAGACTGCCTCAGTACTGACCCCTCCCCTGCATAGACCGCCTCAGTGCTGACCCCTCCCCTGCAAAAACCCGCCTCAGCACTGACCCCTCCCCTGCAAAAACCCGCCTCAGCACTGACCCCTCCCCTGCATAGACCTGCCTCAGTGCTGACCCCTCCCCTGCATAGACCCACCTCAGCGCTGACCCCTCCCCTGCTTAGACCCACCTCAGTGCTGACCCCTCCCCTGCTTAGACCCACCTCAGTGCTGACCCCTCCCCTGCATAGACCCATCTCAGCGCTGACCCTTCCCCTGCATAGACCCATCTCAGTGCTGACCCCTCCCCTGCATAGACCACCTCCAGCGCTGACCCTTCCCCTGCATAGACCACCTCAGTGCTGACCCCTCCCCTGCATAGACCGCCTCAGTGCTGACCCCTCCCCTGCTTAGACCCACCTCAGTGCTGACCCCTCCCCCTGCATAGACCCATCTCAGTACTGACCCCTCCCCTGCATAGACCGCCTCCAGCGCTGACCCTTCCCCTGCATAGACCGCCTCAGCGCTGACCCTTCCCCTGCATAGACCGCTCCAGTGCTGACCCCTCCCTGCTTAGACCCACCTCAGCGCTGACCCTCCCCTGCATAGACCCATCTCAGTACTGACCCCTCCCTGCATAGACCCATCTCAGTACTGACCCCTCCCCTGCATAGACCGCCTCAGCGCTGACCCTTCCCTGCATAGACTGCCTCAGCGCTGACCCCTCCCGTGCATAGATCGACCTCAGCGCTGACCCCTCCCCTGCATAGATCCACCTCAGTGCTGACCCCTCCCCTGCATAGACTGCCTCAGCTCTGACCCCGCCCCTGCATAGACCCAGCTCAGCGCTGACCCCTCCCCTGCATAGACCCATCTCAGTACTGACCCCTCCCCTGCATAGACCCACCTCAGCGCTGACCCTTCCCCTGCATAGACCGCCTCAGTGCTGACCCTTCCCCTGCATAGACTGCCTCAGCGCTGACCCCTCCCGTGTATAGACCGACCTCAGCGCTGACCCCTCCCCTGCATAGACCCACCTCAGCGCTGACCCCTCCCCTGCATAGATCCACCTCAGTGCTGACCCCTCCCCTGCATAGACTGCGTCAGCTCTGACCCCGCCCCTGCATAGACCCAGCTCAGCGCTGACCCCTCCCCTGCATAGATCCACCTCAGCGCTGACCCCTCCCCTGCATAGACTGCCTCAGCGCTGACCCCTCCCCTGCATAGACCCAGCTCAGCGCTGACCCCTCCCCTGCATAGATCCACCTCAGCGCTGACCCCTCCCCTGCATAGACTGCCTCAGCGCTGACCCCTCCCCTGCATAGACCGAGCTCAGCGCTGACCCCTCCCCTGCATAGATCCACCTCAGTGCTGACCCCTCCCCTGCATAGACCATCCTAACTGTAACTACAATCAGCTTTCATTGATTTGCAGAATTCGGAGGACGTGCGCTGCAAATGTATCTGCCCCCCCTACAAGGACAAACCAGGAAATATCTACAACAGGAACGTGACCCAGAAGGACTGGTCAGTGCCCGCCTTGTATCGGAGCGTACAGACCGAGCGTCTGGAATAAACCCTGCCGCAGCGTAGGAGGGGTATTCTGTGTTTGCCTGAAATGTGAATATCGACTAGATCTCAGCTTACTGTCAGTGAATGGCTGGTTTGTTTCAGTGTGTCAGTGTAGATAAGAGCTATGTGCTTGGGCCCTGATTTACCATGCCTTCACTCCAGAATTCTTTTTAACTTCAAAAAGTCATAAAATGAGGCTTTTGTGACTTCTTGAGTTTGCTTGTGCAGTCCTGAAGTATGGGCGGGGAGGTGGGCGTGGCTAGATATGTTAATGAGTTTCAGATTTGTCTCTGAGACTTTTTTTTTAAAAAAAAGGGAAGATCCAAGAGAATTAGAGGTACCCCAGAAGAGAACTAGGACTGCAGCACGGGGGACACGCCCCCAGAAGAGAACTAGGACTGCAGCACGGGGGACACGCCCCCAGAAGATCTCCTGCCAGTAGGAAAACTGGAGCAGCTCTTCTAGACATAAGTGTTACATGTTTTAAGGGTGAGACATAGGATAAATGTAGTATCAAGTGACTTCAGATAGCCCCTTGTGATAAATCCCCCCCTTGGAGTCAGAGGAGAGAGATCTATGTGCCTCACAGAGGACTGTGCACTGACACATTGTAACAAACCCTAAGTTGTGTGCACTGGATTCTGCTGCTTTTCATTCACTGACAGCAAACAGAATTGTTAAAAATGGAGAGAAACGTATGTGTTAGTGATTGTGTCTGATGTCCTGTCATATGCAGACAGTAGAGGGCGCCACTCTGAATGTATAGGGAGGGGCAGAGATACAGGTAATGAGGGGGAGGGGGCGCTGATATCCACGTGACCATTCTCATGTCATCTGTTCTCTGGCTTTCAGCGATTGCCTTCATGTGGTGAGCCCCATGCCGGTGCCCGGAGCGGACGTGGAAGCGTATTGTCTGCGCTGTGAATGTAAATATGAGGAGAGGAGCTCTGTCACCATAAAGGTGAGCCCCGGCTGTAAGGACGGAGGTGACGAGAAGCATGGAGGCTTCATACTGCGGGAGGAGCCAGTCGGGGGGGGGGCGTCCCGCTGCAGATCCTATAACTGCTCATCTCCATACATCCCACATCTGTCACCACTGATATGAAGGCTGCTCGTCCGCACTCTGGTTAGGGCACTCTACATCCCTTTTAAAGGGGTTTTCTAACATTTTGATACTGATGACCTATCCTCAAGATTGGTGAGGGTACGACACCTGGGATCCCCGCTGATCAGCAGTACTCCTGTGAACGCCAGGCCCTTCTCCATGCTCACCGAGCACAGCGCCATATATTGTATAGTGGCCGTACTTGGTATCGCACTCAGCCACATTCACTTCAATGGGGCAGGTGGTTCCCATCATTGGCTCCTTGCACACAGTTGCCGTTTGTATCTCTGCAGGTGACGATCATCATTTACTTGTCCATCCTGGGCCTCCTCCTGCTCTACATGGTTTACCTGACCCTGGTGGAGCCCATGCTGAAGAGACGCCTCTTTGGTCACTCTCAGCTCATACAGAGTGAAGATGATGTCGGGGTGAGTCTGTAAA
>ONZH01005455.1:0-91828 GCA_900303285.1 Rhinella marina | reverse complement strand
ATGCAGGAATGGGAAGATGCCACTTCCTCAAGGATCGCGATATGCTTGTCCGAGTAGCGAGCATATGCGAATACCCTAATGCTCGAACGAGCACCAAGCTCGGACGAGTATATTCACTCATCTCTAATAGTCATAGAATTCACCACCCCAAGTTCCCAGTAATTATTTATTCACACTACATTATGTTAAAAAGCAGAGAGGGGTGCTTTTAGCCTTCAGAGATAAAATTGCCTATACCCCCTTCACGAGCATCATTGACGAAGCGGGCAGGTACATTGTCCAGGTCTGCTCCATCAATAATGTTCAGTATACTATTGTGGCACTATATGCTCCTAACTCTCACCAGCTACATTTTCTGAAAAAACTTTCTAGAAAAGTGAATAAGGTGAAACAGGGACACCTGCTCTTCTGTGGTGACTAACTTATCCCCTAACCCATATGAAGCCTCCTCATCTCCTCCAAGGTATTCATATTTCTCCCTACATCAATAGGCCCACTCAGAGGAATCGTTTGATGTGTGGCGAATCCACAGGAAAGGGATTACACCTACTTTTCTGCTGCTCATCTTTCTTATTCCTGCATAGATCTGTTTTTACTTTCCAGATCCCTTCTCCCGTTGATTTCAGAAGCCAACATAGGAATGATCAAGAGGTCAGACCACGTGGCAATCACACTATCGCTCCAGGAGGCCCACGCATCCCTGCACCCCACCATTTGGCACAACAATACATTTCTGATGTCACACCCAACATAAAAGGCAGATCTTGATACAGTATTACGTGAGTACGTCCATTATGCTTCATTCACACGTCAGTATTTGGTCAGTGATTTCTATCAGTGATTTTGAGCGAAAACCAGGTGTGGCTCTAAACACAGAACAGGTGCAGATCTTTTCCTTATACCTTATGTCCGTCGAGGCTCCAATCCTGGTTTTTGCTCACAATCACTGATGGAAATCACTGACCAAAACACTGACGTGTGAATGAGGCTTTACAATGTAGGATCTATATCATGCCCCTTAACACTCTGGTCTGCTCATAAAGCATTTATTAGAGGAGTCTTTATTAAGTTGGGCCACACAGCAAAGAAAGACAGAGATAAGAGAGTCTCTGAACTGTTGACCTCTTTTAAAGACTTAGAGAGTAAAAATAAAACCACCTCCTTATTTTCAGATCACTTAAAGAATCTCAGACTCCAACTTAAAGACTGCTTTCTTTATAGATATGAACAAAACCTACAAAAGGTTAAGGCTAGATACTACTCCCAAAACAACAAAGTAGGAAGATTGCTGGTGCAACACGTGAAAACTCAGAGGCTAAGTCTAGGATTCCCTATACACTGTCACCTAAAGATAGTTCCAAGATTATGGATCCCCAGGGCATTGCAGACAACTTTATGGAATATTATTCCTCCATTTATAATTTAAATCCATCCCCTGACTCTCCTCACAGCTCCCCAGCAGACATCAATGCCTTTTTAAAGAGTCTTAATCTTCCAGCTGTCTCTGCTGAACAATTAGAATTATTGAATACCCCTCTTACTGTGACATAACTCCAGAAAATTATACATTCCCTTCCCACTCAGAAAGCCCCTGGCCCTGATGGTCTATTGAATTGTTATTATAAAACCTTCCATGGAATACTCCTTCCTCACTTGCAAGAAACCTTGCAGACGAGATTCTTTAGTGGTACCTTCCCAACCAAGATGCTCTCTGCAGTTGTGGTCACCATCCCAAAACCAGGGAAATTGCCAGATATTCCACAAAATTTTAGGCCCATCTCTCTGCTAAACATGGACCTCAAAATTTATGCTAAAGGTCTGGCCCCCATTCTACCTACGTTAATAGACTGCGACCAGTCAGGCTTTATTAAAGGCGGGCAAATTGTCGGTAACACCAGAAGAGTCATGAATATAGTTGACCATTTTGAAAGATCGGAATTGGATGCGGTATTAGTTACTCTAGACGCTGAAAAGGCATTCGACCGCATCAGTTGGACGTTTACCTTCTCTGTGCTACAGATACTCTGTCATCAACATTCACAATCACCAATGGCACCTGACAAGAATGCCCCCTCTCCTACCTTTTATTTATCCTGTCCATAGAACCTTAAGTACAAGCCATTCTTCTCTCCGACCAAGTTAAAGGTATCAATATAGGTGGGAGGTCACACAAACTCTCATTGTATGCGGACAATGTCATACTAACTCTCAGTTCTCCCGAACACTTCCTGCCTGCAGTAATGCAGATTATCCACCAATATGGCAAATACTCCTTTTATAAAGTCAATAAGAAGAAGTCACAAGCCATTCCTATCAACATTAAAACCTCTTCTTTAGGGAACTTACATTCCAGATTTAAATTAGACTGGCAAATGGAGTATGTTCAATATTTCGGTACAAAAGTCACCAATAACATTAAATTATTGTATTGACATAACTATCTGCTCTTGCTTGAGATGGTGGAGAGAGAGTTGCTCCAATACCGCAATCAGGAAATCTCTTGGGTTGGTTGCATTGCGATATTCCAGATGCTAACCCTTCCAAAGATCTTATACATGTTCAGGACAGTCCCTATGTCCCTGCCTTCCTCTTTTATCACCCACATTAATAAATTACTCCATACATTTATTTGGACTCCAAGGCATCCGCGTGTAGCCTACAGTTTGCTAGACAAATTTAGAAAGGCTGGTGGCCTGGGACTCCCTAATATTTATGATTACTACTAGAGATGAGCGAATTAAAGCTGACAAAGTGGAATTCAATCTGAATTTCAGGATTTATTCGATTGGCACCAAATTCGAATTTCCTGATGCTTCGTGGTAACAAATCACATTTTATTTTCTAAAATGGCTGCTGCACGTGTTAGAACATTGAGCAAGGACCTCTGGGAATGAAGGATCACCCACAATGCCATGCATGTAGCCAATCAGCAGCCAGCCAGCCCGGTGATGTTACAGCTAGAGATGAGCGAATCTTCAAAGATTTGCTTCGGCGAATGTTTGTCGAATTTATAAAAAGATTTGTTCTTAATACAAATTTATTCGGTCGAAGTTGTTTTAAAAAATATTCGTTATTCTGGTCGTGTTCTGTGAACATTTCCGCAAAAATAACGAACAAACAGTTGTTTAAGGTACGCTACTTAACTGAATACGTACGTATAAGCATACAAAGTGCGTACGAATCCTTAGCGTACTATTCTTTTGCGATTGCGTAATACGCAGGCACACACAACGCTAGGCCGCTTCGTGCAGTCCTCATAGGCAGAGCGAAGTTTTGAAAATGGCATCCAGGCATTCTTCAGCATTTAGCTCTGGAGAGCTTAAATGCTTGGTCAACCTGATGGACCGGCAGGATTACGATGGCACACACTGACACCCAAACCAGCAGAAGAAGAAGATAGTGCAGCAGGTGATCCGATGTTTGCGCCATCGCTTTGACACTGTGCGGACCCCGGGCCAGATCCAGCAGAAATGGTCCAATTTAAAGTTCAGGTGCCCAGAGCGGCTTACTGAGATCTGCGCAGAGATCAGGTCTTTGTCTCTCTCCCTGTCTCTCTCCCTCACTCTCCTTGCCTTATTAATATTACTAGCCCTGCACTAGCCCTGATATCTGTACTGTAATGGTGCCCAGAACAACAACAGAATTTACAGAACACAGTTCTCTGTATTTCACAAGCTCCTGCTCGTCTCAGCAGGTGCAGCACAAGTGATGTAACTGGTTTACTGAGCCTATGGGCCAATCAGAGCAAGCCCTTCCCCCTATGTCAGGTGACCAGGTTCTTCCCTGGCTTTTTGCCGCTCTCACCCCGAACATTTCCACACAAATAACGAACATACAGTAAAAGTTAGCGACTTAACTGAATTCATACGCATCAGCGTGCAAATTATCAGATGCATAGCATTAGCGTATAATTCACCAGACGTGTACGTAGTGTTAGCATATAAATGTTTAAGAACATTTAAGATTCGAACCGAGCGAATCTGAAAAGATCCGGATTTGCTTCGGAGTAGGAAATAAGGAAGATTTGCATCGAATCTACAAAGTGGCAAATAGATTTGCTCATCTCTAGTTATAGCCTTATAAATAGCCTCAGCCATCTTGGATTCTGCCATTCTTCAGTGAACTTAGTTCAGGGAGAGACAGTGGCAGGCGCTAAGGAAAGTGGTAGAGATGTTCAGACTTATGTATTACTCAATATAAGTGTAGGGAAAGGATAGGGACGAAAGAATTGAAGCAGAACAGGGTTCAATAGGGGTGTTTAGAGCCTGGGTAATAGGAACAATCCTATCATACCTTGGTGCACTGACTAAGGGGTTCAAAATTGTCATGATACAGCTGCTCATTTCAGGTTTGCAATAGATCATACCTCTGTAATTCCGGTTATTGGGGTCTTATGAGCCATTGTGTGTCACAGTTACATGTACTAAAGCCTTTTTTTGGTGTGTTTTAGTGGTGGAAAAAAAGAAAGGGCTTATTAGCCGTTGTGTGGTGAAGTGGGAAAATTATAGCCATTTGTAGCGTGTATTATTGTTAAAAAAAAGTTTTATTCGGTGTATAGCGCTGCAGTTACATTTACTGAAGCCTTTTTTTGTTTTTTATTATTGGTGGAAAAAAGAAAAGACTAATTAGCCGTTGTGTGGTGAGGTGGGAAAATTGCAGCCCTATGTAGAGTGTATTAGTGGCAAAAAAAAGTTTTTTTCGGTGTATAGTGCACAGTTGCATTTAGTAAAGCCTTTTTTGTTTATTAGTGGTAGAAAAAAGAAAAGACCCATTAACTGTTGTGTGGTAAAGTGGGAAAATTACAGCCCTTTGTAGCTTGTATTAGTGGCTAAAAAAGTTTTATTCGACGTATAGTGCCGCAGTTACATTTAGTAAAGCCTTTTTTTGTTTTTTATTAGTGTTGAGCGAGCATTCTCGCCCGAGCACTATATTCGCTCAAGCATCGGTATGCTCGGCACATCGTGGTGTTCGGCCGAACACCGCGTGTGCTCGAGCGCGATGCTCGAGTCTCCTCACCGCAAGTTTGTTCGCTAAACGTGCGGGAGAATACTGGCATTCACTGTAATGCCGTAGCCATGTTGATTTGTACGCTAATGCTACGCATTGTATGCTAATGCGTACGATTTTGTATGCTAATGCTATGTATTGTACACTAATGCGTACAAATTTAGTTAATTAGCATACTTTTACGAATGAAAGGAGTGAAACAGGGGAGAAGTCGCGATTCTGACCTTTTCCTATGAAAACCAGACACCCGCCCCATGCTGTTCCCTAACCATTTCTGTGGTGTTTCCACCATTTTCTCACGTTTCCCTATCAACCAGACACCCTCCCCTCTGCAGAGCAGGGGGTACCTGGTCTTCTCCCATTGTCTTTCATTATACTCGGGTGCTCGGCCGAGCACTCGAGCACCACCTAGTGTTCGGCCAGAGCACCCGAGCATCCGAACATCGGGGTGCTCGATCATCACTATTTTTTATTAGTAGTAAAAAAAAAGAAAGGGCTTATTAGCCGTTGTTTGGTGAAGTGGGAAAATTACAGCCCTTTTTGGTGTGTTTTAATTTCCTTTTTTTTATTTATTTGATCTAACAGTATGTCAGACAGAGAAGTGACAAGCCCTGCACAGGGGAGTTGCAGAAACCTAAATGTTTCTGACGCAGGCACAAGTCGCAGCAGAGTAATGGGGAGTGGCGGCAGAGGTCACTTTGAGAGGCCTGAGCTCCCGGTGTCATCTAGCGGTCATGTCTTGACCAGCAACCCAGCTGTTCTGGAATGGTTGACTCAGTCTTCGACTTTGTCGCAAATGACATCGGACACCCAGAGCCAAGAGTTGGTGGGTTTGTCAGACACAACCCTTAGTTGGCATGGCCCGGGGAGCAGGCCCTGTGCGCTCACCTGTCCTCAACCTTCCTCTGTCCTTTTCTGTTCCCTCAGCCAGAGAAGTACTGCATGCTCCACTATACAGCGAGGATGAGCTACTAGAGGACATTCAGCAGCCACTGGCCAGCCAAGATGTGGAGGAGACATCCGCAGCTTCCTCTGGTAGGAGGGCAAGTAGTGATGAGGAGAGTGGCGTGGAAGCTGGTGTTGTGACTGGTCAGAGATCGTTGAGGAGGACATCAGTGACGTGCAGACAGTACTCGATGATGATGATGATGTAGTCAATCGCACTTCGTAGCAGGGCGAATTAGGGGCTTCATTATCATCGGGGGAACAGGGTGGCAGCTTGCCTGTCAGGCAGCAACAGAGCCAGCAAGTCGGTAGCCTGGCCGGGAGTAAGCAGGGTGGCAGCAGTGGGAGGTCGGGAGCCAAACGAGCCCGGGGTAGACCACCTGCTTTGCAAGAGCCTACTGGCTGGAAAGTAGTGGTGCAGGGGCTCACAGAGGCAGCATTCAGTCAGTGCGGAGTGTTGGTAGTAAAATCACCTACTTGGCGGTGTGACAGTTTTTTGTTAAGCCGCCAGGTGAGGTGAACATTTGTAGAATATGTGGGCAGAAGGTGAAGCGTTGCCAGGGTGCCAATGTTTGCGCCACGGCCCTGCGTCAACATATGCAGCATCACCATAAAATGGCCTGGGAGAGCCGTGGCTCCAATGTGGTGTTCCAACCTGCTGCAGCAGCCACTGCATCACCCAGTGGCACGCACCCGATTTCAGGCAGTCAAGGCTCCACCACCTCAGCTGAGGGGAGATGTCTGTCCTTGCCATCATCTGATGCTCCTGCTCCTCCTCCTACTCCACGTCAATCATTCCGTTAGCAATCGATCAGCGAAGCGATTGCCAAGAGACAGCAGTATGCATGTACACATCCAACAGCGCAGTAGCTTAACGTGCTCCTGGCTAAGTTGCTGGTGCTGCAGTCCCTCTCTTTCCAAGTGGTGGACTCTGCACCTTCCAAAGAACTGATGGCTTGTGGCGAGACGAGGTGGAGACTTCCAAGCTGTCATTTCTTTGCAAAACAGTCAGTACCAGCACTGCACAAATATGTAGAACAGAAGTCTCCTGATACTACTGCTGCTGCCACTGACACCTCCACACTGTCAACGTGCCACTCTGTGATTTCCTGAAACTGCTGCTGCCACTGGCACCTCCAAACTGTCGTTTTTCCACTTTGTAGTCTCCTGATGCTGCTGCTGCTGCTACCACTGCCTCCTGCACACTGTTGTCATGCCACTCTGTAGTCTCCTCATGCTGTTGCCACTGATGCCTCCACACTTTTGTTGTGCCACTCTGTAGTCTACTGATACCGCTGCCGCCTCCACACTGTCGTCGTGCCACTCTGTGGTCCCCTGATGCTGCAGCTGCTGCCTCCACACTGTCATCGTGCCACTCTGTAGTCTCCTGATGCTAATGTTGCTGCCACTGCCACCACCGCACTGTTGTCGTGCCACTCTGTAGTCTACTGATGCCGCTGCCGCCTCCACACTGTCGTCATGCCACTTTGTAGTCTCCTGACGCTGCTGCTGCCTCCACACTGTCTTCGTGCCACTCTGTGGTCCCCTGATACTGCAGCTGCTGCCTCCATAATGTCATCGTGCCACTCTGTAGTCTCCTGATGCTAATGCTGCTGCCACGGCCACCTCTGCATTGTTGTCGTGCCACTCTGTAGTCTACTGATGCCGCTGCCGCCTCCACACTGTCGTCGTGCCACTATATAGTCTCCTAACACTGCTGCTGCCTACACACTGTTGTCGTGCCACTTTGTGGTCCCCTGATGTTGCTGCTGCCTCCACACTGTTGTCATGTTACTCTGTAGTCTACTGATGCTACTGCTGCTGTCACTACCACCTCCACAGTTTCATTGTGCCACTCTGTGATTTCTTGATGCTGCTGCCACCTCCACACTGTCAGCGTGCCACTCTGTAATCTTGTGATGCTACTGCTGCTGCCACCTCCACAATTTCATCGTGCCACTCTGTGATTTCTTGATGCTGCTGCCACCTCCAAACTGTCATTGTGCCACTCTGTAGTCTCGTGATGCTACTGCTGTTGCCACTGCCACCTCCACACTGTCGTAATGCCACTCTATAGTCTCCTAATGCCGCTGGTGCCTTCACACTGTCATCGTGCCACTCTGTGATGTCCTGTTGCCGCTGCTGCTGCCAGCTCCACACTGTTATCATGCCATTCTGTAGTCTTGTGATACTAATGCTGCTGCCACTGCCACCTCCACACTGTCGTTGTGTCACTCGGTAGTCTCCTGATGCCGCTTCGACCTCCACTCTGTCGTCGTGCCACTCTGTTGTCTCCTGACGCTGCAGCTGCCTCCACACTGTCGTCGTGCCACGCTGTAGTCATGATGCTATTGCTGCTGCCACTGCCACCTCCACAGTTTCATCGTTCTGTGATTTCTTGATGCTTATGCTGCCACTTCCAGACTGTCGTCCTGCCACTCTGTAAGTCCTCCTGATGCTGCTGCCACTGCCACCGCCACACGGTCGTCGTGCCACTTTGTAGTCTCCTGATGCCGCTGCCGCCTCCACTCTGTCATCGTGACTCTCTGTAGTCTCCTGATGCTGCTGATGCCTCCACACTGTTGTCATGCCACTCTGTATTCTTCTGATGCTGCCACTGCCACCTCCACAGTTTCATCGTGCCACTCTGTGATTTACTGATGCTGCTGCCACCTTCACACTGTCATCGTGTTATTCTGTAGTCTCATGATGCTACTGCTGCTGCCACTGCCACCTCCACACTGTCGTCGTGCCACTCTGTAGTCTCCTGATGCTGCTGCCGCCTCCACACTGTCTTTGTGCCACTCTGTGGTCTCCTGATGCTACTGCTGCTACCTCCACACTGTCGTCGTGCCACTCTGTAGTCTTCTGATGCTACTGCTGCTGCCACTGCCACCTGCACAGTTTCATCGTGCCACTCTGTGATGCCCTGTTGCCGCTGCTGCTGCCACCTCCACACTGTTATCATGCCATTCTGTAGTCTCCTGATGCTAATGCTGCTGCCACTGCCACCTTCACACTGTCGTCATGTCACTCGGTAGTCTCCTGATGCCGCTTTGTCCTCCACTCTGTCGTCATGCCACTCTTTAGTCTCCTGATGCTGCAGCTGCCTCCACACTGTTGTCGTGCCACTCTGTAGTCTCATGATGCTATTGCTGCTGCCACTGCCACCTCCACAGTTTCATCGTGCCACTCTGTGATTTCCTGATGTTGCTGCTGCCACCTCCACACTGTCACTGTGCCACTTTGCAGTCTCCTGATGATGCTGCTGCCTCCACACTGTCATCGTGTCACTCTGTAGTCTTATGATGCTACTGCTGCTGCCACTGCCACCTCCACACTGTCGTTCTGCCACTCTGTAGTCTACTGATCCCGCTGCCGCCTCCACACTGTAGTCGTGCCACTCTGTAGACTACTGATGCCGCTGCCGCCTCCACACTGTCGTCATGCTACCCTATAGTTTCCTAACACTGCTGCTGCCTCCACACTGTCGTCATGCCACTCTGTGGTCCCCTGATGCTGATGCTGCCTCCACACTGTTGTCGTGTTACTCTGTAGTCTCCTGATGCTACTGCTGCTGTCACTGCCACCTCCACAGTTTCATTGTGCCACTCTGTGATTTCTTGATGCTGCTGCCACCTCCACACTGTCGTCATGTCACTTTGTAGTCTCCTGATGTCGCTGTCTCCTCCACTCTGTCAATGTGCCACTCTGTAGTCTCCTGATTCTGCAGCTGCCTCCACACTGTCGTCATGCCACTCTGTAGTCTCATGATGCTACTGCTGCTGCCACTGCCACCTCCACAGTTTCATTGTACCACTCTGTGATTTCCTGATGCTGGTCCTGCTGCCACCTCCACACTGTCATTGTGCCACTTTGCAGTCTCCTGATGATGCTGCTGCTGCCTCTACACTGTCGTTGTGTCACTTTGTAGTCTCATGATGCTACTGCTGCTGCTGCCACTGCCACCTCCACACCGTTGTTGTGCCACTCTGTAGTCTCCTGATGCTGCTGCCACCTCCACACTTTCGTCGTGCCACTCTGTAGTCTCCTGACGCTGCAGCTGGCTCCACACTGTTGTTGTGCCACTCTGTAGTCTCATGATGCTACTGCTGCTGCCACTGCCACCTCCACAGTTTCATCGTGCCACTTTGTAATTTCCTGATGCTGCTGCTGCCACCTCCACACTGTTGTCCTGCCACTCTTTAGTCTACTGATGCTACTGCTGCTGCCACTGCCACCACCACACTGTCGTCGTGCCACTCTGTAGTCTCACGATGCTGCAGCTTCCTCCACACTGTCATCATGCCACTCTGTAGTCTCATGATGCTACTGCTGCCACCACTGCCACTTCCTCACTTTCATCGTGCCACTCTGTGACTTCCTGATGCTGCTGCTGCCACCTTCACACATCGTGCCACTCTATAGTCTTGTGATGCTACTGCTGCTGCCACTGCCACCTCCACATTGTCATCATGCCACTCTGTAGTCTCCTGATGCCGCGTTCACACTGTCGCCGTGCCACTCTGTAGTCTCCTGACGCTGCAGCTGCCTCCACACTGTTGTTGTGCCACTCTGTGATGCTACTGCTGCTGCCACTGCCACCTCCACCCTGTTGTCTTGCCACTCTGTAGTCTTTGTATGCCTCTTAGGTTTGCGCAGAGTGATGGATTGGCTTAGATCCTCTACTCATAAACAGTGGCATTCCTTAGAAAATGTATACTTGTCCTCTTCTCCTCAGGCCCTGTTGCTGGCAGATAGACCTGCTCCTGGCTCTGACTTCAGTTTCCAACTCTTTGGTGCATACAACTCTGAAGACCTGAGAGTGGTTTTCTTCCACTCATAGGACCCTCCCTTTCCCTTATCCTCTTCAAGTTAAGGATGTTTTATCTCTATTATCGGCTCCCATTAAAGACACTTGCCCCATTTCTATTAGATCCTTGACCTTGTGGGTAGCTGATTTTTACTAGATGCAGAGGGCTGTGTCCGCTCTGACTCCTCCCTTCAACTTAAGCTTAACATGCCTTCTTCCAGTAGTTTATTTCTCAATTTTCTTAAGAAGGAAGCCACCATCTGGGCCAAATCTCTGCTGAATCAAGGTTCTCTCACCTGGTTCAAAAAGCTATTGACTGATTCCCAGTACCTCTCTAAACTGATAACTGATTTCTACAATATATAAAATGATCAAGCTCCCACCCCCAATGTCTAATCGGCTGCAATAGGAGTATGGAAGAAGGATTTGGGGAAGCAGTTCTCTCCCTCTGAGGTCTGCAAAATTTTCAGCATTCCTCACAAGCTTTTTTTTTTTTTTTTTTTTTTTTTTAAATTTGTAAAATATTTTTATTGGCAAATAAAACATAATACAAAAAGAAACATACCAGCATTTTACATAGCATGAGCTCCAGGAGATCATAGTCCGGCAAACCAGCAAACGTATAATCTAATACAATATACTCGTGATCTACAGAGTACCAATGAAAGGGTATAAAGGTGGACATATTGCGTAATACAGTAACATACAAGAATATATGACATCAGGTGTCCGACGTCAGCATGTTTCAAGTTCCAAAAACAAACTTTAGGGGGAGGGAAGAGGGGGGTGGGGGGGGACACGCAGACCTGAGCACTCTCAAATTCAGAAAGGCTACTGTCGGAAGGCGGTTGCCTGTATCCTGTTCCCTCAATTCAACGACTTCATGTCACAGATCCCTGAATTTTTTCCAGGGCCCCCATATGGATTCAAATTTCGAGGATACTTTGGAATTCCAGTGGGCAATTTGCTCTAACCTATAAATTTGGTCACATTTTAAATACCATTGCGCAACTGTGGGTGGGTCTACAGATTTCCATTTTGCGCCTATTAATAGTCTCGCTGCTGCTAGGAGATGATGTTGTAGCTTTACTGAACTAGGAAGAGTGAGTGTAGACAGTTGGATACTCAAGAGACATACAGATGGAGAGGGGTGAATGGGAATTTCCTGCACCTTGGATAGGGCACTGCAGATAGATTTCCAAAAAGCAGAAATAACTGAGCAGGACCACCATATATGTAGGTAGGTGCCCATCTCCGAATTACACCGCCAACACATTGGGGATGTAGTAGCGTACATTTTGTGTAATTTATCTGGGGTATAATGCCATCTAATCAGCAATTTGTAGTAGTTCTCCTGCAGTCGTACACATCTAGAGACTTTAGGAGTACGTGCTAGCAACATATTGACTTGTTCCGTTGAATATGTCTGTCCCAAATCTTTTTCCCACTGCACTATGTAGTATGGTTTCTGGGGAGTAAGTGGTGTGAGCAGTGAGTTATACAGTATGGATATTTTGTGTTTCAAAGATTTCACAGACATCACCATTTTCTCAAAAGAGGAGGGGGTTGTATTAGATGATATGGTGAATTTCTTCATTACTTGCAAACAGTGAGCTCGTTGGAAGTACGTAAAAGCGGAAAGAGAATCTACTTCTTGGTCCACACTTTGCTCTGAGTGTGTAGCGATCATCAGATACTCCTCCACTCCTCCTCCACTCCTCCATCTTGTTTTGTTTGCAAGCATCAGTGAGAGAATCTCTAAACTCTTTGGGACCATCCCACATGATATCTCTGATTTGCAATAAAGGCGAAATGGGGTTGTTGAGTAGTTTGTCTCTTTAGCTATCTCATTCAAAATACTCTGAAGGTATGGAACTCTGGCTTGTCATTTGCCCCTGTCTCAGTTGTCTGTACGCATTAGTCAGTACCAGAGCATGGAGCGGGAGTTTCACCATAGCTTGTTTAGTCAGGACATCCAGTCTGTCCACAAAAGGCCTCAGCCGGTCCAGTACCCTAGTACCATGTATCGCCTTATAATAGGTTTGGAAATCTGGGAGACCCAATCCTCCCCTCGTTGTGGACTTTATCACCTGTTTGTAAGGCAGTCTAGGTCTACCTTCTTTCCATAGAAATCTGGAAAGTATCCCTCTTAGTTGCTCGAAGAAAGATTTGGGCAAACAGATTGGCAAGACCTGTAGATAGTATAGCATCTTTGGTAAAATAATCGTTTTAACTAGAGTTTGGCGTCCGAACCAGGACGTAGAGGGAATGTCCCAAGATTTAAGTAGATCATTAATGGTTTTGGGCAGATGTAGATAATTCTCACGGAATAGATCAGTAATGTGAGAAGTGAGTTTGATGCCTAAGAAAGGGATACTATGGGCTGACCATGTAAAAGGAGAACACTGTTCTAGTAATCTCTGGGTGTATAGGTCTAAGGTGACATTCAACACTAGCGATTTAGAGAAGTTTACTTTAAAGTTGGATATTGCCCCATATTTATCCAGGATGGAGTGGACAGCTGGAAAAGCATCCATTGGATTGGTGATGATCATAAGGAGATCATCTGCTAAGGAGTGGGTAGTCTGCCCAATCGTCATACCCTGGATTCTAGGGTCACATCTAACCTGCTGAAGTAAGGGCTCTAGTGACAGAACAAACAGTAGGGGAGAAAGAGGGCAGCCCTGTCTGGTCCCGTTACTAATGGTGAAAGAAGGGGATAGTGTGCCATTGACTAAAACACGTGCACTTGGATTATTGTACATGGCCATCACAACCTTGATAAAATCTTCCGGTATGTTAAAGCAGCTCAGAGCTTGAGTCATGTAATTCCAATCGACTCTATCGAAGGCCTTCTCGGCATCAGTACCGAGAAGGACCAGAGGTTTGGATGTATTGTGTGCATGCTGGATAATGTTGATCATCCTAGAGGTGTTCATCCGGCCTTCCCTACCGCTTACAAAGCCCACCTGTTCCATATGTACTTATTGAGGCAGGAGAGGTTGCAAGCGTAAAGCCAGCATTTTCGCCAGTCATTTTAAATCATTATTCAGTAGGGATATTGGCCGATAACTAGAGCACAGTGAGGGGTCCTTTCCTTCTTTGGGGATGATGGTAATTTGAGCTGACAGCTTGTGAGGGTGTAAGGACCCTCCTTGCCACAAGGAATTGCATACCTCGAGAAGATGAGGGAAGAGAACATCTTGAAATGTATCGTAATATTTCATAGTAAGACCATCTGGTCCAGGGCTTCTATGTAAGGGAGTGTGTTTAAGAGCTGTTTTCAATTCAGAGAGCGTGAAGGGACCAGACAGGACCGACCCCTGTTGAGGTGAGAATTTGGGTAGGGAGAGAGAGGCCAACCATTGTTCCGTGTAGTTAGAGGATAATTCCCCAGTAGAAGGGACAGGAGAATCCCTAAGATTGTAGAGTTGTGTATAGTATTCCGTAAACCTATTTGCAATACACTCGGTTTTCAACAAAGACTGAGCTGAGGCCGACTGGACAGAGTGAATGTAGGAGTGAACCTGTTTCTTTTTAATTTGTGCCAGCATAAACTTAGAGGCCTTATCTCCGTGTGCATAATGTTTGAACTTGGATGAAAGGTACAGTTTAGCTGATCTATCATTCAATTTCGTTTTGAGTTGAGACCTGAGTAGATCCAACTCATAGAGAAGATCTGGGGTGAGTCGCCTCTTATGCTTAGTTTCCAAAGCTTGGATCTTATTGGAAAAGGATACTATTTCGGCTTCTCTCCTCTTCTTGAGATGCGAACCCAAGGAGATAAAGTGGCCTCTAACTACTGCCTTATGGGCTTCCCAGACTGTACTAGGTGATACTTCTCCCGTGGCATTTAGAGCGAAGTAATCTATCAGGTTGGTTTTTATACCTTCCGCAATATCTACATTATGCAGAACCGTCTCATTTAACCTCCAGAGCAGTTCCCTTTTCGGGATATTTAGGGAATTGAATTGAAGGGATATAGGAGCATGGTCGGAAAGGGTAATAGACCCTATTGTTGCTTTATTACATTGAGGCAAGAGAGATGTGGAGACAAAAATATAGTCGAGCCTCTGGTATGTGGAGTGCTCAGGGGAATAGTATGAATAATCTTTAGTAGTAGGGTGCAGAGCTCTACAGCTGTCCACTAGTCCTGCCCTAGCAAGGTTATTATGTATTTATCTAAGTGACACACCAGATAAAGAGGAGGTACCTGATGAGGTATCTATCTCTGGTTGAAGGGCGACATTGAAGTCCCCTCCCAGAATGGTGATCCCCTCTGCAAATTCCTGAAATTTCGATAGGACGTTCCTAATCCAGGGAGTTTGAGAGGAGTTAGGCACGTAAATGTTCCCAACCGTAATCATCTGAGTGCCCAGTGCACCTTTAATGAACACAAAGCGCCCAGAATCATCTGTGAGGGTCGAACGCACCACAAAGGGGAGCTGTTTGTGTATAGCTATACTGACTCCTTTTGATGCTGAGGCTGGAGATGTGCTATGAAACCACTGGTTAAAAACCAGGTGTTTCAGGTATGGAATATGATTCCTTTTAAAGTGGGTTTCTTGTAATAACAAGATATATGTCTTAAGTTTTTTCATCATGGTGCATATTTGGCTCCTCTTTGCGGGGACGTTCAACCCCCTAACATTAAAAGAATATACATTAACCATAATCATGAGCAAACCACAAAATAGATAGTATATTACCACTTATGAATGAGTCCCTCTCGCTTAGGCTATTATGATCCGGTTTCAGGTCGTCAGCCATAGAAGAGGAGACCCAAGGACGAATCCCAATATGAGTCATTCTGATACTGGGGCATATATCAGGTCTACATGTCCGGGAAAGGGAATGGTGGGAGTAAGGGGTAAAAAACTGAAAAATAGCAGTTACAAACATAAACAAAGACCCTCTTAGAGACATCACCAATAGTATAAATGTACGCAGTCGGGTATACTAAAAGTAAAGTGTCATGTGAAGTAAGAACAGTAAGTAAAAAACAAAAATAAACATGTATAGCTCCTAATTGGAGCTGAAAATGACAGTGCAAGGTGGGCATAGACTGTCAGATTTGTGGATCATATTTCAGGAACGGGCGGTTCCTAGAACATAGTGCAAAACAATGCAAAACAATCTCAGCTATGAGATGATACTTATGGCATTATTTAGATAGATATAAAATTAAAATATAGTGCAGGAGATGGAAGGGATGAAAGAAAAGATAGAGTAAGGAAGATGAGTCGACTAACAAATCTGTATCTGATTGGCAGACTTATGTAAACGGTTGTTTGGTGAGACCGAGAGAGAAAGAGACACCGTGAGTTATACAATATCTGCCGCAGGCTTGTAGTTGTATATAAAAACATT
This sequence comes from Rhinella marina, assembly GCA_900303285.1. Lineage (NCBI taxonomy): Eukaryota > Metazoa > Chordata > Amphibia > Anura > Bufonidae > Rhinella > Rhinella marina. Next base: position 75,693 of record ONZH01005455.1, on the reverse strand, counting down.
ACCTATAGCTGCAGCAAGAGAGATCTAAAAAATAAAAGATAGTGCAGAAGGAGAGATGATAAAAGGAAAGATAGCAAAATAGAAATTGCGCCTATATGTGTCTCACGGGGAGTAAGAGTCTAGACCGATCACACCACTCTCGGAACTAAGTTGTAAACAAGTAATACTCTTTCTGGGACCGTCAGTCAGTGTCCACTTGAATCTTCCTTGGCGTCAGCTTGCCCAGTTTTCTTTCTTTCTGACGCTGTGCTTCGCTGGACCCCGATGGTGTCCAAGGGATTACCAAAAGGAGAGGTGGCAATAGCGTCTACTCCTGAACTGAGTTCCAATCTTGGATCTGTAGGTCTTCCACCCCAAAAGTTCGTAGATGCGTTTCAGGTCTGAATGGGAGCGTATCACAGATTTTCTGTCAGGGGTAATAATCAGAAGGCCAAAAGGGAAAAGCCATCTATAGGTGAGTTTCTGCTCCCTCAGTATTTCCAAGAGTGGACGAAAGGCTCTTCTCTTCTTCAATGTTAAAGGCGATAAATCCTGGTAGATTGAAATGGGCGCCCCCTCATATTGTAGGTGGTGTGAGGTTCTCGCAGCCTTCATAATTTTCTCCTTAATTTGAAAAGAGGTGATCTTACAGATAATATCCCTCGGAGGGTCAGATGGGTTAGGAACCGGTCTAAGAGCTCTATGTGCTCTTTCAAAGGAGATGTCAGCCATACCTTCTTGTCCAAGCAAATTAGCAAAAAATGAGGTGAGTGCTGGTATAAGGGCCTCCGCCGATATCGACTCTGGGAAGCCCTTGAGTCGCAGATTGTTGCGGCGTCCTCTGTTGTCTTGGTCCTCCAATTGGGCGTATAAGTAGTTTAGATGGGCTTGTGTATCGTCCAGCTTGTGGGTGATCGATGTGCCAAAATCCACAATGGCCACCTGGGAGGACTCCAGGGTTTCCACGCGGTCGCCCACTTGGCGCAAGTCATGTTTTAAGTCCTTGATTTCTTGCACCAGGGGGTCTAGTGCCTCAGCAAGTAGCTGGCGCATGAAGTTCCTAGAGACTGGCAAGTTGTCTCCCGCAGCGGTAACTTCTGCATCACTGCCCTCTCCATCTTCCGAGTTCGTGGCTTCAGGCCTAGCGCGCGCTTCCTGTGGTGGCGCCATCTTGTCGGGCTTCCTGGTCTGCTGCATGCAAGCCTTTTTAACAAATCTGTCCAGGTCCCCTTGTCCTGTAACTTGCCTGGCAGATCCTGAAGTGTCCTTGGGCTTGTCTCTACTATTTTTGCCCATGTTGGCTCTGGATGAGATAGCTTATTCGCCCGCTCCTTTACGATCCTTAGCGGAGCTCACACAGCAGCGTGCATTCAGCTCCGCTCCAGGCCACACCCCCTCCTCACAAGCTTTTGAGGTGTATTCGTGTGTAGGAGAGCAGATACAAGATTTTGTCTAGATGGTACAGAACCCCAGATAAAACATCCTTATATTGCCCTAATTTATCTGACCTCTGCTGGTGCTGTAAAGCTGCCAGAGGCATCTTCTTCCATACGTGGTGGACATGTTCAACAATAGTTAAATGGTGGAGGAAGATTTTTCAACTTAGCAACACCATCTGCCAGACCTTGTTCTCTTGTTCTCCTGAGATTGTATTGCTGGCATTTGGCATCCGGTGAGTGGACACCCATAGACCAGCCCTTTTTTCCTTTTTACCCTCTGTAGCTAGACTACTGGTTCCAACTTATTGGCTCTCATCTGAAGATTCTAGTGTTGATCAGTGGATCAACAAAGTTGACCAGTTTTATCGTTTGGAGGAGATCTCACACTGGAAACTACATACTAGGCATACGGTAGATTTCTCTCCATTTGGGCTCTATGGAAGTCATATAGACATTTTGCTTGAGAGTAGCGATAGTTCTACTTTACACATGTTTCTGCGTCCTGTGTGCTATGTTGCTATTTGATATGTACACTGATAACTCATTCATTACAATTCATACAATTCATTACAATTATGTACACAACTGTTTATCTGATGCAAGGTCTTTATCATGATTCTCATACATATGTAGTCTTGGTACATTAGACTCTGTCTATGTATATAAAAAATGTTAATTAAAAAAACAGTAACTGTATATATAAAATAAATTATTAAATGTCAATGTGGAGAACCCAATAATAGTAGTAACAACTTATCCACCCAATTTGAGAATCAAGGCCTAATAGAATTACTGATGGGGACGAGCCTCCCTAGCATCACCCACAATGCTAGGGAGGCTTATCCCTGTCACCGCCTGCCATTGTCTGCTCTCCCCGAACTGGATATTTGTATCTGTGCACGGGGAGAACCAGTTGCGGCCGTGCGGGGACCAGGAGTGGCGCGAGGAGCTAGGTAAGTAGAATCAGCGTGTGGGGCCTGGCATATGGGGGGAGCATTTGTTAGTGTCAGATAACCCCTTTAATCACTTATTTAATTGAGGTACTCCAAAATAACATTTCTTAAAAAACCTTCAGTTTACCCATGACAGATATTAAACTTACTGGCCTATACTTTACAGGTTCTGTTTTTGACTCCTTTTTGAATATTGGCACCATATTTACTATGCGCCAATACTCTGGAACACTCCCTGTCAATATAGAGTCCTTAAATATCAGAAACAATGGTCTATCTATGGCATTACTTAATTCTCATAGAATACTGGGGTGTATGCCATCTGGTCCCAGCTATTTGTCTGTTTTAATCTTTTTAAGATGCCGCTGCACTATGTGGGTCAGACAGGTCACTTTTAATGCAGAGTTTACTTTTATACTCTACATTTCATCTGACAGTTTATTTTTCTCAATGAATACAGTAGAGAAAATAATATTTAATAGATTTGCTGTCTCCTCATCATTCTCTACAGCTCCTCCCTAATCACTCTGCTAGGGGCCAACAATTTCAGGTTTAAACTTTTTACAATTTATATAATTGCAGAGCATTTTACTGTTAGTTTTACTATCATTGGCAATAAGTATCCTTGTCTTCAGCTTGGGTGTTTTTATTTGTCTTTTACATTTTCAATTTTTTTTCCTTATAGTTTTTCAATGCTTCCTCGCTACCTTCCTGTTTTAGTGATTTAAATGCTTTCTTTTTGTCATTTTTTGTTTCTGACAAGTAGCACTTGTGTGTATCATATGGGCAGGCATTCTGACCCATCAAGGCACACTTTTTGGATGTTTGGTACCCCTACCAAGGTTCGTGTGGCAGTATCTGACAATGCTTGATCTGGAGAATTCTGGCAGGCTGTTTTATGCTGTAACAGCTTGCAGGAGAGGCAGTCACAGGTGTAAAACTAGCCTTAGCTTTATTTGCGATTGGAAATAGCTGGAGTCATTCTTTGAAGTTCTCTTCCCTCATCCAGTGTAATCTTTATAAGCACTGTAAGTTTGAGTGGAGATGGGTCATTTAGCTACTAGGGCCCATAGCAGCTTCTATGTCTGCTACCTTGGTAATTAGCCCTTGCAAAGTATTATGATCTTATTATTATAGAGTAATTTAAATTGTAATTTGAATTGGTCTAACATTTCACATTACAGTAAGTAGGATAATGTTTTTGGCATTGAAAATAATATTAGATGGATTTGGCTGTGACAAACAATGTAGATGCACATTTATCTTAATTTACTGCAAAATTGTTTCCAAAGTAATATATCTTTAAACCTTTTCAAATCATTGTTAGTTGAAACAAGTACATAATTGCTGTTGTAGTTTGCGTTTGAATTCACTATCGTACTAGAGCATTTCAACTGATTACTTATTTAATATACTGTATAACATAACACTCCTGTTTTGCATTTGTACGTGGCTGACAACTGTATAGCAATGAAAGTAATATTCTCACTTAGGATACAAAAAGCACAAGCAAATCATTTCTCTGGGAGCTTCTTAGTTTTCTTTTTAAGTTGCAAGGCTTTGATGAGAGAGAAGTCTTATGTGGAAAGGCTTAAAAAATCCCCACTTGCAATGAAGTAAAGAATAAATTATTGCAAGGCCATTAAAAGTGTTTCATTTCCTTCAGAGTACACATGTATTTGTAGCGGCAGTAACAGTATGTCCTCTGTCTCTCAGTGAACCCATTGATCCACAGTTTTCATAATGAACTCTAATAACAACTCTATTACTGCCAACCTCCTGATTGGTGCAGACTGCCACAAAATTAGGTACAAAGAAGTCAGCTTGTCAATATTAATTCCACCACAGCGATTACTTGTTATGGGAGAACAAAGAAGTTCTGGCTTCAGCCGAACAACTTAACTCCTTGTCTCATAAAATTTAAGCTGTTATTGATCGCCTTCTTGTATTGTGCTGAAGGATTAAAATAAACACAGTCTCCCATTCTCTCACTTTCTCTTTTTCATTTACAAGCACAAATACAGGCATGCAGACAGAAGTACACTCAATCACTCTGCTGTCTTCTCCTCCTCCCAATCTACTTTTCACTAAGAATCATTCAGCAACATGAGGCAAATTAAATCAATGAATTCAATGTAGCAGATGGGTGCTTTAACAGTCAGTTAGCCTTTAGATAATTGAGGCGTTGACTCTGGATCATAAAATGGATGGCTCGTTTGTACATTTTACTGAAATAGATCACTGAGGTTAAATAAATGAAATCCCATTTGTCAGACGATAATAAATGGTCTTCCTTTCTGCAAACAGCTCTGTTTGGCCTAATAAATACAGCGATGTTACAATGCTCCTCCCTTGATAGGGTTATGGCTTAATGAAATGGTCTTTCCAATGCTTGTTTTTGCCTCCTCCTGCACCGTGTGATAAGTAGCAAACCAACGAAGCTTGTAATTACAATCTTACAGAAACCCAGCCAATCTGTATATAAATCTCACCATCCAATTACAAGATGTAATAATTTTGCAGTCAAGCTGGTAATGAGGTCTAATACTCATGCATGTGATAATCCCCCCTGGATGCTGAGTCTATCAGATGTTAGCTTTGTAATTATACTGGCAGAAAATCATTATTTCATGTTCAGCAGAAAAATGAGGTTGGTAGGAAGTTAATTTTCTCTATGCTCTGTGAAGCGTAGACAAAATTTTAATGATTTAATCATTATGGTTATCCATTTTGCAATTGACCCACGTTGCTTGTGTAGAAACACTGGCACATTAAAAAGTCTCTGTTACCAGATAAAGCTTGCCAGGTATGCATTGCATTAATGTAATAATAACCGTATACAATTAAACTATTAACCTGGGTGATACCAGAGGAAAAAAAAACACATCTTTTATGTGTTCATTACTTATACATAGATTACACAATGAGCCTGTCCAGGAAAGATACCAGCAAATGAATCATTTAAAATATTTTAAGTACAATGCACTGTTATGATTAGTACAGACTTCCAGCATGTTGCACATTGATTGCTTTACAAAGGAACAATGTGTTTGATGTTCAAATAAGTTGAATGAACAACCTGTATATGTGATGATGCCAGAATAGGCTTCAAATATTTCTACTAATTACAATGCCTCAGACTAACAGTTTCACATTGTGTCAATATATGTGTAGTAACACTCTTTTTATTTATTCATGAAGCATCTATCAAGGCAGGACTGATAAAATATTGTCCAAATACTGGAACAGGGCATATCTTAAACATTAAATCCACTGAAAACACAGTTAGAAGAAATAAAAAGAAAAGCAATAAAAATGTGTTTCGGTTAAATTATATTGGAAAAAAAGACCCAAGGCAATTGGATGTTTCTCTGGGAGTTTTTAATCCTCACTGATTAGACTATACAATGTTCCAGTGTTCTGCGATTGCACTGATCATACTTACTTCAATGGTCCAGTGTATGACATCATCCTTTGGCTTGTTATAGGCTATTTACTTTTCAGGAACCAGTGGAGAGGAATTGGGAGCAAGACAACTCATCAAATGGTCACAGCTGACACCTGCAAACACCATTGAGTAAGAAGTGGAAAAGTCTCTCAGTAAAGCGCTTTCAGTGCTATGCGCAGTATGTCTTTTTTTCCCTCACCCATCTTGTTTTCTTTCATTCTAGTCATTTGTTTTGACATTGAAAGCCTATTTCCCTGACTGCCCTTATATATGTACAGTGCAGAACAAATGTTTGGACACACCTTTTCATTCAAAGAGTTTTCTGTATTTTCATGACTATGAAAATTGTAGATTCACACTGAAGGCATCACAACTATGAATTAACACATGTGGAATTATATACTTAACAAAAAAGTGTGAAACAACTGTAAATATGTCTTATATTCTAGGTTCTTCAAAGTAGCCACCTTTTGCTTTGATTACTGCTTTGCACACTCTTGGCATTCTCTTTATGAGCTTCAAGAGGTAGTCACCTGAAATGGTTTTCACTTCACAGGTGTGCCCTGTCAGGTTTAATAAGTGGGATTTCTTGCCTTATAAATGGGGTTGGGACCATGAGTTGTGTTGGGCAGAAGTCAGGTGGATACACAGCTGATAGTCCTACTGAAGATACTGTTAGAATTTGAATTATGGCAAGAAAAAAGCAGCTAAGTAAAGAAAAATGAGTGGCCATCATTACTTTAAGAAATGAAGGTCAATCAGTCTGAAAAATTTGGAAAACTTTGAAAGTGTCCCCAAGTGCAGTCGCAAAAACCATCAAGCGCTACAAAGAAACTGGCTCACATGAGGACCGCCCCAGGAAAGGAAGACCAAGAGTCACCTCTGCTGCGGAGGATAAGTTCATCCAAGTCACCAGCCTCAGAAATTGCAGGTTAACAGCAGCTCAGATTAGAGACCAGGTCAATTCAACAGAGTTCTAGCAGCAGACACATCTCTACAACAACTGTTAAGAGGAGACTGTGTGCAGCAGGCCTTCATGGTAAAATAGCTGCTAGGAAACCACTGCTAAGGACAGGCAACAAGCAGAAGAGACTTGTTTGGGCTATAGAACACAAGGAATGGACATTAGACCAGTGGAAATCTGTGCTTTGGTCTGATGATTCCAAATTTGAGATCTTTGGTTCCAACCACCGTGTCTTTGTGCGACGCAGAAAAAGTGAACGGATGGACTCTACATGCCTGGTTCCCACCGTGAAGCATGGAGGAGGAGGTGTGATGGTGTGGGGGTGCTTTGCTGGTGACACTGTTGGGGATTTATTCAAAATTGAAGGCATACTGAACCAGCATGGCTACCACAACATCTTGCAGCGGCATGCTATTCCATCCGGTTTGCGTTTAGTTGGACCATCATTTATTTATCAACAGAACAATGACCCAAAACACACCTCCAGGCTGTGTAAGGGCTATTTGACCAAGAAGGAGAGTGATGGGGTGCTACGCCAGATGACCTGGCCTCCACAATCACCAGACCAGAACAGAATCGAGATGGTTTGGGGTGAGCTGGACCGCAGAGTGAAGGCAAAAGGGCCAACAAGTGCATCTCTGGGAACTCCTTCAAGACTGTTGGAATACCATTTCAGGTGACTACCTCTTGAAGCTCATCAAGAGAATGCCAAGAGTGTGCAAAGCAGTAATCAAAGCAAAAGGTGGCTACTTTGAAGAACCTAGAATATAAGACATATTTTCAGTTGTTTCACACTTTTTTGTTAAGTATATAATTCCACATGTGTTAATTCATAGTTTTGATGCCTTCAGTGTGAATCTACAATTTTCATAGTCATGAAAATACAGAAAACTCTTTGAATGAGAAGGTGTGTCCAAACTTTTGGTCTGTACTGTGTATATATATATATATATATATATATATATATATATATATAATAAATTAATAATAAATATATATATATATATATATATATATATATATATATATATATATATATATTTTAAATAATAAAGCTGGGATTTAAAATACAAAATTGGGATCAAACTTTTTAATGTAATATAGGTTATAGTGCAATACAATTTAGTTTCTGAAATTCTTAGACTGGATGATTTTAATGACAATATATGAAATTGTATTCAAGCTAATAGTCTAAGAAAACATTTTAAAGGTTATAATGTAACAGCAACCCTTTGAAAAACAAAAACCCCCACGGATCAGCTGTTTGAAGAGAAGGCCGCGCCGTGCCAGTGCAGCGTTCCCTTCATTATTTACCTGCTTATCATTGACATCACAGAGATGAGCAGGTGTAACTACAAGAAGCCATCCCATTCACTTCTATGGGAAGTCTCATTCCTATACACTTGAATAGGAGTTAATGGGACGGCTGCTTGTAATTACACCTGTTTACTGCTGCAATGTCGACTGCAAGCAGGTAAACAATGAAGGGAAGGCTGCGCTGGCAGAGTGCAGCCTTATCTCCAAACAGCTGTTTGGCTATGGTGCCAAGTGTCGAACACCCGATTATCTGATATTGATGACTTATCCTAAGGATAGGTCATCAATATTAAAATCCTGAAAAAAAGGTGTATTGCAAATGGAGGGAATGTTAAGAAAATAGAAGTGTCACGCTCTGGTGTGGAGGGATATTCCACACCTAGCGCAGGAGGAAGAGGGGGGAAAGAAAATGGGATTAGGCCTGGAATTAGTGAAGGCTGATGGTCACCTCCTATTGAAACCCTGACTCCAGTCCTGGCTTACTAACAGTATGAACAGACCTAGAAGGTAGGCGAGTTCATACGCTGGAAACCTGGGACCCTAACTGTCCCTGAAGGACTCTGAAGCCAGTGACTGGAATGAGACAAACTGTTCCTCCACCAACCTGGATGAACAGTAGTCTCTACTCAGGCCCAAACACCAAAACACAGGAAAGATTTACACAAATAAATGAAAGGGAAAGACTTAACTTTTCTGAAGATAATGGCAGCAATGGGATCTCCATAGAGAAACACACACCAGCAGACCACAGACACCACAGAAAGTATAAACCGCACAGCATGATGGGAGAAGCAACACTAAATAGACAAAGATAATTGATAAAACACCTACACCTGAAGGGGGAGGGTGTGGTGAATGCCAGCAACAAAACAACCAAAGGAGAACCTGTCAGTTTAACTCACGGGTTGCGAATCTGACAGACCTCCTGATATCTGTCGCAGGAATGTCCGTGACAGTACCCCCCCCCTTCTACGGATGGACTCCGGACACCCAGGACCAACTTTATCCGGATGAGAGCTTTGAAAAGCTTTCAAACGACTGGCATTCACGTCAGATGCCGGTACCCACGTCCTCTCCTCTGGTCCATAACCCTTCCAGTGAACAAGATACTGAAGAGATCTACGGAGAACTCGAGACTCAATAATCTTGGTGATTTGGAATTCCAAACTGCCATCCACCATGACAGGCACGGGTGGTAAGGGAGATGGCGCCAATAGTTCAACATATCTCTTCAACAAAGATCTGTGAAACACATTATGAATTTTCAGGGCCTGAGGAAGTTCAAGACGAAATGCTACAGGATTAATGATGGCAGTGATCTTATATGGACCAATAAATCTTGGACCCAACTTCCAAGATGGAACTTTCAACTTAATGTTTCTTGTGGACAGCCACACAGAATCACCCACTCTTAGGTCCGGACCATTCATACGTTTCCTGTCAGCCACACGTTTGTACTTGTTGCCCATATTTATCAAGTTATTTTGAATTTTATGCCATATAGATGACAATAATGACAAAAAAACGTTCTTCCTCAGGGATACCAGAAGTATCTGAACCAGAAAATGTGCCAAACTGCGGGTGAAACCCATATGCCCCAAAAAACGGCGACTTGCCAGTGGACTCCTGTCTGCGATTGTTTATGGCAAACTCCGCCAGAGACAAAAACGAGGACCACTCCTCCTGATTCTCAGAGACAAAACATCTCAAACAAGTCTCCAGACTCTGATTAGTACACTGCGTCTGTCCGTTCGACTGAGGATGAAAAGCCGAAGAGAAGGACAGTTGTACCCCCAGACGACTACAGAACGCCCTCCAGAATCTGGATACGAACTAAGTCCCACGATCCAAGACCACGTCAGTGGGAATGCCATGGAGTTTCACAATATTGTCAACAAACACTTGTGCAAGTGTTTTAGCATTAGGGTAGGCCAGGTAAAGCAATAAAGTGTGCCATCTTACTAAAACAATCAACTACCACCAGAATAACTGTCTTTCCAGACGAATTAGGCAGGTCAGTGATAAAGTCCATAGACAAATGAGTCCATGGTCTGGACGGGATGGGCAACGGAAGTAGGGGTCCAGAAGGTCAAGTATGTGTCACCTTAGTGCGTGCGCAGACACTATAGTCCTCAACACACTTACGCAGGCCTGGCCACCAGAATCTATGAGAGATGAGTTTGACAGTGGATTTACTCCCAGGGTGTCCCGCAAGCACCGTACAGTGATGTTCCTCAAACACCTTATGACTAGTGTTGAGCGAGCATGCTCGGCCAAACTCGCTGTTCGGCCGAGCATGCGTACGCTCGGGTCCGCTCGGTGTTCGGCCGAACACCGAGTGTACTCGAGCGCAATGCTCGAGTCTCCCCGCACGTTTGTTCGCTGCTACGCATTAGCATACGCATTAGCATACGCATTAGCGTACGCATCTTATAATTATAAGATGCGTACGCTAATGTGTAGCAGCAAACAAACGTGCGGGGAGATTCGAACAATGCGTAGCATTAGCCTACAAATTATTAATTTGTATGCTAATGCTACGCATTGCTCGAATCTCCCCGCACGTTTGTTCGCTGCTACGTATTAGTGTACGCATCTTATAATTTGTACGCTAAAATGCGGGGAGGGATCTTAGCTACTGGCATTACACTGATTGGCTGGTCACGCGCTCCCTGCTGCCACTGTTAGACAGGGAGAGCTGACGCTAACAGGGACAGAGAGTGTAGGGAGAGATGTTTTTCCACGCTAGGCAGGGATAGTATTATTATTTTAAAGACCCAAAAGCCCTTTTAAGGGCTACTTCTATATCTCATCTATATCTGCCTGCTTTTTTTTTCTTGTTTGTGGGGGGTTAATAGCGCTAGGTGGCCTGGTATTAACTCCACCAGCGCAACAGCTGCAAGTTAAATATGCGCAAGGCAAGCAGTAAGGGACAGGGAAGTGGGTGTCCTGCTGATGCAGGCAGAGGCCATGGCTCTGGGCGCGGTGATACTGTGCCTGATGGCACAGCACAAGAAACAAGAAAAAAAGTCATCTAAAACGTCTAGCTTCTTGGCCCAGTTTGCAGGGCATCGCAAGACACAACTCCTGCAGCCACACCAGCATGAGCAGGTAGTCGGTTGGATTGCAGGTGATAGTGCTTCCAGTCAGTTAAGCACCACCCTCTCTTCCACAAAGTCCAGTCTCAGTAGCCAAGAGTCTGGGCAACCACATCCTCACCCTGATCCTCCTTCCTCCCACCATGCCGAATCTGGGCAAAGAAATGATCCCACATTCAGTTATTCCGAGGAGCCAAGCCCGCCTGAGGAGATATTGTGCCCTGATTCTCAACCTCTTGACCATCCACAGTCTGAAGAAGATGAGGGTGGGGAAGGGCAAGCATTTTCTCCCGAGGGGGATGACGATGAGACACAGTTGCCAGTAAGTCAAAGGCATTTAGCGTCTAAAGAGGTTGATGATGAGGATGAGATGCAGTTAAGTCAGGTTCTCGTTCGTTCACCATGTCAGGAGGAGGAGCAGAGTGAGGGAGTGGAAGAGGAGGTGGTGGACGATGAAATAGCTGACCCAACCTGGCAAGGTGGCAAGCCGAGCGAGGACAGCAGTACAGAGAGGGAGGGATCCGCAGCACTGCAACAGGCTGCAAGAGGCCGTGGGGTGGCAAGAGGGAGAAGGCAGGCCATGCCAACCAGGCCCACGACTGTTCCTCGCAGCACACCCTTGCGGCAATCTCCTTTGCCTAAGGGTAGGTGTTCCGCAGTCTGGCAGTTTTTTGAGGAGAGTGCAGACGATAAAAGAATTGACGTTTGCAACCTGTGCCGTACCAAGATGAGCAGGGGCGTAAACACCAGCAACCTGACCACTACCAGCATGATACGCCACAAGAAACAAAACACCCTAATAGGTGGGCTAAACGCCAGGGTCCACCACCTGTGTCTGCAGGTCACACCACTGCCTCTTTTTCCACTCAGTTACGTGCGGCCCAAGTCGCAGACCCAGATGCCTCCCGCCCTGCACCTGTACTGTGACAGACACCCTTAGCGACCACGTCCACTACAGTGTTCCAGCACAGCGTTCAAATGTCCTTACCACAGGCATTTGAACGCAAGCGTAAATACCCTGCCACCCACCCACAGGCCATAGCACTAAACGCGCAACTTTCAAAATTGCTGGCCCTGGAAATCTTGCCATTTAGGTTGGTGGACAGCAAGGCTTTTCACAGCCTGATGGCAGCGGCTGTCCCTCGATACGCAGTCCCCAGCCGCCACTAGTTCCACTGCGGCTGGGGACTTCCACTGCAGAATTACAATCTTGCAGCACCAGTCTGACTTCATTGAGTAGCTGAAAGCAGTGTAGCACAGCAGTGGGGAAGTGGCAACAGGCCGTGCTAAAGCTTATTTGCCTGGGTGACAAACAGCACACCGCCACTGAGCTGTGGCAGGGCATAAGGGACCAGACTGAGCTGTGGCTCTCCCCACTCAACCTACAGCTAGGAATGGTTGTGTCTGATAACGGCCACAACTTGGTGGCAGCTTTGGAGCTGGGCAACCTCCCACACATACCATGCATGGCCCATGTCCTCAACTTAGTGGTGTAGCGTTTTCTGAAAACCTACCCCCATTTGCCTCAGCTACTGGTTAAGGTTTGTCGCCTGTGTGCCCATTTCAGGAAATCACCTTCAGCCGGCCTGGCAACGCTGCAGCAGCGCCTTGCTTGCCAGCTCACTGACTGCTGTGCGACCTGAGCACGCGCTGGAACTCCACCTTCCACATGTTGGCCAGGCTATGTGAGCAGCAGAGAGCAGTAGTGGAGTACCAGCTGCAACACGGTCGGTGCCTTTCAAGTCAGCTTCCGCTCTTCAGAATCGACGAGTGGGCATTGATGTCTGACCTCTGTGAGATTTTGCGCAACTTTGATGTATCTAGACAGATGGTGAGCGGCGATAATGCAATTATCCGCGTAACCATCCCACTTCTGTGTCTACTTAAAACCTCACTGCTCACAATAAAGGCGGACGCTTTGCGTGTGGAAATGGGGGAAGACCCTACAAAGGGTGATAGCCAGACCACCCTCGGTTCGTCTTTTCAGCGCCAATTGGAGGAGGAGGACGATGAGGAGGAGGAGCATGAGACGGTTGCCATCGCTATACAGGGTAGTACCCAGAGCAGATTTGCACCATCTCTTCGGCATGGATGGGCCGAAGAGGAGGACGAGGAGATTGAGGGTCATTCTCCTGGTGAGGAGAGCGAAGCCTTGTCTGTTGGGACTGTGGCGCACATGGCTGACTTCATGCTAGGCTGTCTTTCCCGTGACCCTCGCGTTATACGCATATTAGGCAACACCGATTACTGGTTGTTCACCCTTTTCAACCCCCGCTACAAAGAGAACTTCTCATCTCTCATTCCTGTGGTGGAGAGGACAACTAACCACCAGGCCCTCAAAAATAATGTTTTCAAGGGTCTGTTCACCACCAGGCCCTCAGCCATAATGTTTTAAATGGTCTGTTCACCAGCAGGCCATCAATCTTAATTTTTCACGGGTGTGTCTGATGCTCTCCTTTATGTGTAATGAAAGGTGTATCGGAGTGCCTGTTCCTTGTAATTTTTGGCAGTCTTGTCACTTTGTGCATAGGCTTTATGAGTGTATGAGTCCCAGGACATGAACAATTGTTCCACAATGTGAATGAGGCCCTTCTTTATACCCGTTGTACTGGAGTGCCTGTTCTGTGTAATTTTTGGCAGCAGTTGCGCTTTACGTACAAGTCAATATATGTTTCATAACAAGGTTTAAAAAAAAAAAAAAAACAATCAAAACACAGGTTTTAGAAGAATTATTTAACTAATAATAATAACTTAGAACTTTTAACAAATAATAAATAAAAAAAACAAAAGAAAATAAAAATTATGCAGGCCTTTGGCGACGCCTGGCCACCATGGCTTGCAGCTCTCCGAGCTCCAATTGCAGCCCACGAATCAGCCAGGAGGCTGCATGGAGCTGTGTGCCAAATCGCCATAAGGCGGCCTCCAGCTCGAATTCAGTGGGTATATCTGTAGGGGTGGAAACAGTAATATAATTTCAAACCAGCACCTGGATATGAATACTTTAGCAGTTGCATGTTATTAAATATTGTGTAAATCGACTGACTCAGTTATTGTAAATATACAGTGATGAAATGTATATTTATTGAGCCATTTTTTTTCTTATTTCTTAGAACTGCTCACTGAGAAGTGGGGCTCCCATACTGTATAAGTGTGGGAGCCATTGACTGAAAGGCAGAGGAGGGTGGTAAGGGTTAACTGTGCAGGGGGGGGCTCTCTGGTCCGAGCACGTAGCTGGGGTTATATAAGGTATGAACTCCTTCCCTACTTCCTCTTGCTGCGTGCTCGGACAGAGAATAGCTGCCCTGCAGTAGGTGATAAGTGTTTCTGCCATGGAAAACATCAGTGAGGCTAACCTCCTGGCTCTCCTACAGGAGAAAGTTGCCAGGGAAGGTTCAGCCTGGCTAACCCCCTTTCTTTCAGCTAGCGCGCTGGGGAGCTCAGGGTCCCCTCAGGCGGCTGCTGCCCTTCCCCCTGCTCGTCCCATGCTGTCCTCACGTCCCCCTGCCCGTCTGTCTCCTTCCCCTGTAAGGCGCAGTAAGCGGGGACGTGCCCTGTCCAGGGGACCTACCTGTAGTGCGCCTAACACCCGTTCAGGCCCAGCAGGCTATCCCCCTGAGGTCCCTGCGAGTTCTATGTCTGTGCCTCCTTCAGGGAGCACGGAAGTTGCAGGCTCACAGCATCAGTTACATTCCCCGCCCCCTTCACTGGTTGCACAGCCTGTAAAACCTACTGGAGCTGTGCAACCTGCTGCAAATAGACCTGGCCGGCTGGCCAGATGGTTTGGCCGCCGACCAGTGTCCCCTGAAGCTGCTAGTGCCCCCCCTACTCTTCAATCCACCCCTGCTTCACCCCTTAGTAATGCCTTACCGGCTTCAGCCACGGCTCCTGCTCCTTATGAGTCTGGGTCTGCAATTACTCGAGTTGGCCACCAGAGGGAGCTCTCTACTGCTAATAACAGCAGTGATGAGTTTTTTGAATTAGAAGCTGTCCCTCACATTCCACAAAGGTGGACTACATCTGTACCTATTGATGGCCACACGTTGGTGCGTGGATCTAGTGACGTCGGCGGCCGAAGTCATCGTGGCACTCGTCGCTCCACGTCGGCTTCGGGATCTGACCGCAGTTTGGCTCGCAGTCGGAGTTCATTCCATAGGTCTCGCAGCCGGAGGTCGGACCACAGTGGGCGGTCACGTCATGGTCATGGACACCGCAGATCTCAGGGTTTCAGGAGGCGCAGGGACCGGTCCGATTCATCGTCTTCAAGTCTGGAAAGTCGGCGTTCATCCATGCGTGATCAGCGCAGACGGAGACAAAGTCACGGGAGGTGTTCTCACAGCCGGTTGCAGGTGGCTAGGTCCTTGCCTGTGGTTCGGGCTACTGGCGCTCCAGTGCTGCCTTCTCCTCCGGTTCCCGCTTTGGCCCCTGCCGCGCTACCGCTGACGGGTGAGTCCACCTATTCCCAGGCTTGGGTAGGTGGGAATGTAGCTGATTCTAACGCTACTCTAGATATGTTTAAAACATTAGTTGCCAAGATGGAAAGTTCTACGGCGACACCAGGGGTGGCCACTCCACTGCCTGCGAGTGGTATAGATACATCCGGGCTTATTTTCTGGGATGCTTATTTTTGTGGGCTGGCCCCATTGGGGGGCCAGGTGTCTCAGGAAATGAAAGAGAAAATAGCTAAATGTGATTATGTGGATATTTGGTCCTTATTAGCAGTCGATCAATTGACTGTCGATAAGAAAAAACAGGTTGAAAAATTGGAAGTCCAAGGTTGCCAAGACATTTGGCAACTGGTTACAGGCTTTTTCTATATTGGCTGGAATATATAGTCAGAGTCATCCTAATAAAGCGTGGGAGCTATTTACGTATATTGACTCGATTTATTTGGCTCATAAGTTGCATGGCGGTACAGCGTGGTGGCGGTACGATGAGGAATTCAGACGCTGTTTGGCTTTGAGACCAGAGGTCGGTTGGGCATCAAAAGCCATGGACGTGTGGATTTAATTAATGATGACGTCACGACCTTCCTCGTCCTTTCAGTCACATCACCTGGCGGGTAGCTACGGATCCGCATCAGGAGGTCGCAGGCCTGGAGCATGTTGGCTCTTCAATGAAGGCCACTGTCGCTTCCTTGCGTCATGTAAATTTTGACATGAGTGCTCCCTCTGTGGTGGGTCACATTCAGCCCTTAGGTGCTTCAAAAAAGCCACCTTTACTGCCAGGGCGGTTCCTCACAGAGCGGAGGACTCCGGTGAACGTGCAAAGGATGCGCCAGTGGCTTGAGCGGTACCCCAGGCAACAGGAGGCCGTCAGGCTTCTTGAGGGTTTCGAGGTTGGTTTCTGGATTCCTCATTTGCCTCATCCCGCAGTTGCATTCACGGGTAATCTGAAGTCTGTTTTGGAGCACCCTGGGGAGGCACAGGCGAAGGTAGACAAAGAGGTTGCTTTGGGTCGTATGGCTGGTCCTTTCATGGAGCCTCCTTTTCCTAACTTACGGATATCTCCTCTTGGTATAGTCCCCAAGAAGGAGCCAGGAAAATTTCTATTTCCGTCAATGATGCCATCCCGAAAGAAGAGTCAGCAGTTTCCTATACCTCTTTTGATGCTGCTTTATGCCTAATTGTGAAAGCAGAATCAGGGGCTTTATTTGCCAAATCAGATATTGAATCCGCCTTTCGGCTTTTACTAGTTCACCCGGATTGCTTTCATCTGCTGGGTTGTCGGTTGAATGGTTTCTTCTACTTCGACATGTGCCTTCCCATGGGTTGCTCCATTTCTTGTAAATATTTTGAGATGTTTAGTTGTTTTTTGGAGTGGGTTGTTAAGGTTGAGACGGGTAACACCTTGGTTGTTCACTATTTGGACGACTTCTTGTTTATTGGTCCAAAACAGTCGGAGGCCTGCGCGATCACACTAGCAACTTTTAGTTTTTTCGCGGCCAGGTTCGGTATTCCATTAGCCG
Source organism: Rhinella marina (assembly GCA_900303285.1). Lineage (NCBI taxonomy): Eukaryota > Metazoa > Chordata > Amphibia > Anura > Bufonidae > Rhinella > Rhinella marina. The sequence goes on along the minus strand of ONZH01005455.1, from coordinate 58,530 downwards.
AGGATAAAATGGAAGGTCCCACCCATTGCCTCTCTTTCCTAGGTATTGACATTGACACAGAGAGGGGCTTGATTAGCTTGCCGCAAGATAAGCTGCTGCGCTTACGAATTGATGTCAGCAACTGCTTGGATGAGCGTAAAGTTACGCTTTCCTACGCTTGCAATATCTCCTGGGTCAGCTAGCCTTCGCGTGTCGGATTTTTCCAATGGGGAGGGTTTTTTTGCGCCGCTTGTCGTTGGCAACGGCAGGCATTCGGCAGCCCCATCATTTTATTCGATTACCTAAACCTCTGAAGGATAATCTTCGAGTCTGGTTGCAGTTCCTACATTCGTACGATGGTGTTTCATGTTTTCCGGAACCGGAAATCGATAGCGATGCCTTCCACCTTTTTACAGACGCGGCTGGTTCGTTGGCTTACTCTGCGATATTCGGTGATAGTTGGTCTGCATCGCCATAGCCTCCGGACTGGTCGGAACGAGGTTTAACTAAAAATCTTACCTTTTTGGAAGTTTTTCCAATAGTTGTGGCTATGGAATTATGGGGTCCCCTGATAAAGAACAAGCGGATTCAATTTTGGTCAGACAATGAAGGGGCAGTTATGGCGATTAATAGTTTAACCTCGCATTCTCTACCGGTATTGGCGCTGTTGCGTAATTTCGTTCTAACGTGTTTATTACATAATGTGGTTTTCAAGGCCTGTCACGTGCCGGGTAAGAGTAATGTAGTAGCTGATGTTCTTTCTTGTTTACAGTTTCATTTCAGGATGCTGCAGCCAACCGCGGACTAGGAGGACTCCCCTTGCCCTCCGTTTCTATGGGACCTGCCGCTGACCGACTGATGCCCTTGATCCAGAACGCGGTGGCTCCTTCCACCTGGTCCAGTCATGGTAAGGCATGGGGCGAATGGTTGTCATTCGCAGAGGTGGATGCAGTGCTTACAAGCGACTATTGCCGTAAGGTCACACATTTGTATTTGTGTCATCTGCGTGATGACGGGCTGTTCGGCTCTAGGGGCTTTCCTTTACATTTCGGCTTTTGGGTCTTCACGACATCACTAAGGATTTTGCCATTGCTTTGATTTTAAAGGGATGGAAGAAAGAATCTCATCCAATTGACAAATGGTGTCCGGTGTAGTTTGGTTGCGCATAGAGAACAAACAGACGGACAGACAGACAGACAGACAGAAACCCATTTTTATAATATTAAGAGACAGTACAAAAAATTTTTAACATGTTTTTACTTCTCAAATATTTTGTTACTCACCCTGCCGTATCTCTGCGCAGATCTCATTAAGCCGCTCTGGGCATTTAAATTTCAGATCGGACCATTTTCGCTGTATCTGGCCCAGGGTCCGCACAGTGTTGAACCGATGGCGCAAGCCTCGTATCACCTGTTTTATCACCTCCTTCTTATGCAGGTTAGGATGGTGGTCAGGGCCGGAGGGGGGCGTGGCTGCGGCATGACGTGATTCGCGTGCCGCTGTGAGTACTCACCCCATCTTCCCGCGCTTGCCGCCACCGCTGATGGTCCTGGAGTCTGCCCGGAGGGGTCCCGCTTAGAACGGGTGGCAGAGAGGAGGTCCTGCCGGCCACGTCTCTTTTCCCCCGGCGTCGGCTTTGTTGAGGCTGGACAGTGTCTTTCCGAGTCGGAGTGTAAGGAAGAGAACCGGGGTTGGAGTCGGGCCGGCACACACGATACGTGACCGGCGAGGTGCTGAGAGGAAGGGGGAGGGGGGTTGGAGAGCGACAGGGTACGGAAGAATGCTGGATCTTCGGCTGGGTGTTTTACTCCCCCCATACCCCCCCTACTCGGTTACCTGGAGGATGCTGCTGCCTGAGCCTTTAAAGGTCTTATCGTGAAGGAGAAAACTTCTGTTGAGAATAAGCCCCCAGAGAAACTTTGGAGTCAAAGATAAATCTGAAAGTGCAAGATACAAAGTGGTCGGCTCCTAAGCGGATTGGGTGAGAACGTTCCGGCTTATTGAGATAACATTAACCCTTCTTACTTGTATGTCTTATCCAGTTGACTTTGGTGAACTAATATACTAACACTTATTGAGACTTTAAAAATTGTGCTTTCAGTGGATCTTTTTTATTTTGGAAGTTTTTTTTTTTTTTTCACCTTTGAAGGACTTGTGCGCTTTTTGTTTGGACTTTCTCTCTGCTATTGCCTAAGTAATAGAATTTGGGAAGGAAAAAAAAAAAAAAAAATGGCGTCCAAAAGAAAGGATAATAAAAATAAAATAGGGGAGGCATCTCCCATAAAAGGGGATGCATCCTCAGGTAAATTGGACCAATACCTGCATACGCCTGGGGTCCAAAAGAAAACGGGGTCTAGGAAAAGTGAAGCAGGGGTCCCGGTAGCAAATCCGGAGGATAACCCTATATGGTCGGAGATATTAGTGGCCGTAAAGCAATGTCAAGGTGCCCTGGTCGAGATAACGCCTCAGATAACCGGAATTAAAGAGGACATTAGCTTAATACGATCAAATATAACACAAATAGGAGAGAGAATTTGAGAGGCAGAAAACCGGATTTCCGGAGTCGAAGACGAAATGAATAAAATGTGCACTGAGATAAATCACCTGAAAGGGGAGAAAACTATACTTTCGAATAAACTTAATGATCTGGAGGATCGGGAAAGAAGGTGCAACTTAAGAGTAATGGGTATCCCGGAGGGAAAGGAAGGGAAAGACTGTACCGGATTTATGCAAAAGTGGTTTCTCGAGCGTGTGGGGGCAGATAACCTGTCGCAGGCTTTTTGTGTGGAGAGGGCACATCGTATATCGGCAAGGAAAGCCGTAACAGGGGCCTCCCCCCGCACAATAATTTGTTATTAAGTTATTAAATTTCAGAGATAAAGTGTCGATCCTCAGACAGCTTAGAGCGGTACAACAACAAGAAGTAGATGGGGAAAAAATATCTGTTTTCTCTGATTTTTCAAGTGCGACGCAGAAAGAGAGAGAAAAATTTCGAGACATTAAACGTCGGCTACGAGTGCATAATATCCAGTATTTTATGTTATATCCCGCAAAATTACGTGTTATTTATAAGGAACAGACACACTTCTTTTCCCAGCCTAAGGATGCCTGTGATTGGCTGGATAGGAATCTGGGACAGTAAATGGTTTCTGGTTATTGGGACCAGCATCTATTGGACCTGACTATGTAATTTAAGAGTATATGGCGGCGGGGGGGATGGGGTGGGGCCACGTAGGTTTTGGGACAGTGGGGGTGAAGGGTAGAACCACTGTCTGGAATGGGGGAGGGTGGGGGAGGGGGGGTAGGGTGGGGAAGGGTTCTTCTTGGTCGTCCGGGTATAAACGGGGAAGTGATGGATCAGGGTTCGTTTTGACTGATCTACAATGGTGTCAGTAGGATCTGTTGGCTTAGGGACTAAACAAGATTTTAAAGTGATAACATGGAATGTCCGGGGCGTTAATAATAAACTTAAAAGGTATGCTATATTAAGAATGTTGGGGATGCAACAACCCGCTATAACATGTCTTATAGAGACACATTTAACGAAAGAAACGGTTAATCTGTTGGCGAGGAGGTGGTGTGTATTTAGTGCTCACTCGGTGCACACATGCTATTCACGTGGAGTGAGTGTATTGGTGCATAAAAATATAAACCATAAAATTAATTTGGTTAAAACGGATAGGGAGGGTAAATATGTTATTTTACAGGGGAATTTTTTTGGGATAGAATGTATAATGGCGTTTGTATACATACCGCCTCCTTTCGCCTCAGAAACACTGATTAGGGTGTGGGAATTCACATTGAAATATGACAACTTGTCAACTAGACAACAATGTTGTCTCTGATGAAAACCTGGACAGGAAAAGAATGGGGGGTCAGGAAAAAAAAATACAAGGATCTCCTCTGAGTAAGATTCTATCTGAATTTGGATGGAGGGATATATGGCGATATATGAACCCTGATGGGAGGGAGTATACTTGTTATAACTCTTCCCATCGGGTGTTTTCTCGTATTGATCTGGTATTAGGGAACAATAGAGCTGTTTCTTGGGTCCGTAGGATTGAATTTGGGCAGAGATCCCTTTCGGATCATGTAGCAGTGGTTGCGTTTTTGGGTCGAGGGGGAATAAGCCCGCAGAGAAGATTTTGCTGTAATTCACACTGGTTGAAAATACTGAATGTACATGATCAAATTTCTCAGGAGCTGGAGGTTTTTTTTGAAGTGAATAATGGATCGATGAGTGAGAGTGTGGTATGGGATACAGCTAAAGCTTTCTTAAGGGGTGTCCTATTCAGAGAGATCGTTAGAAAGAAGAGGGGCTTCCGAATGGAGGAACAGAGGTTAAATGAGGAAGTTAAGAAGGCAGAATGTAAATACCTGGATAGTAAAAATGAGAGGTGTAGATTGGAATGGGTTCAGGCAATAGATAGGGTGGAGAAATGGATGATAGAAAAGGAGATCAATAAGAACAAGTTTCGAAAAATCGAAAGGTATTATACGGGAGGTCGGCCTGGGAAAGTACTGGCTAATATGATTGCGAATCGGGTAAAAAACAAGTATATTCCAGAAATAAGGACAGGGAAGGGGGGAACAGTAAAACACCCGATAGAGGTAGTAGAGGTCTTCAAGAAATATTTCCAAGCACTTTATTTATCTAATGTCAAATACTTGGAGGAAGATCTTAATCACTATATAGAACCCTTCTCCTTGCCAAGATTGGACCCACTATACAAAGAGTGGCTGAATGGACCAATTGAGGAGCTTGAAATTGAATCCGCTATAAAATCAATGAAAGAAAATAAGTCATCAGGACCTGATGGACTCCCTATGGAAATTTACAAATATTATGGGAAAACTATGTGTAAAAACTTGGCAGGTGTGCTTGCAAGTTCATTCCATAAAGGGATACTCTCAGACTCAATGTACCAAGCTAATATAGTACTGATTGAGAAAGAGGGGAAAGATTCCCTGGACCCAGAAGCGTATCGGCCAATATCTCTCATTAATGCAGATGTTAAAATCCTTGCAAAGATCTTGGCAACGCGACTGGGGAAAGTGATTGATAAGTTAATTGGACATGATCAGGGAGGTTTTATGCCAGGAAGAACAGTAGGGGAGAATATTTTAAGAACTCATGTTAATATTCAGGTTGGTTGTCCGGAGGGTGGGCACTCCATACTGTCGTTGGATGCGGTGAGAGCCTTCGACAGTGTGGAGTGGCCATACCTCTGGAAGATATTGGAGGAGTATGGACTGGGGGAAGAATTTACGAGGTGGGTCAGGATATTGTATCGACAGCCGGTGGCTAGAATTTCCGCTAATGGGGAAGAGTCGGAGTGGTTCCCCCTATTGAGGGGTACGAGGCAGGGTTGTCCTCTCTCCCCCCTGCTCTTTGCCTTGGCTATTGAGCCATTGGCAGTCAAGATAAGAGCTGATAAAGAAGTGGTAGGGTTCGGGGCGGGGGGGACCGAGGACAAAATTGCACTCTATGCAGACGACATTATTTTGTATCTACGAGACACGACTAATAAGGTTGATTATGTAATAGAAACTGTGGAAAAGTTCGGGAAATTCTCAGGACTAAAAATAAATTGGACCAAATCATCATTGTTGCCTTTGGACCCAGATCTGGTAATTGAGAGAAAAGATCTACAGATAGTGAAGGAGGAGGGGATGAAGTACTTAGGCATAAGAATAACACCAGACCCCAAAAAATATGAGGACGTAAACATAACCCCATTGTTATTAAAAGTGAAAAAGAAGATTGAGGTGTGGAATAAACTACACTTGTCCCGTGCTGATAGATTGGGAATAGTTAAGATGACATTGCTCCCACAGATAATGTATATATTAAATAATTCCCCCGTGTGGATAAAAAAAGATATTTTTAAGAAGTTGAGTCGACAGATTAATGAGCTTTTCTGGAATAGGAAAAGGGTTAGAATAAAATATGAGGTATTAACTTTGCCAGTTGCAAATGGTGGCTTAGCAGCACCAGATTTATTTGGTTATTATATAGCAGGACAAATGGTAAACTTAATAAAATGGAAGGACATGTTAGGATTAAAGAAAATGGTAGAAGGTCATCAAATGGCGGAAGATATCTTTGCACTCCTGGAAGGAGCGCAAAGAACCTACTTGGCAGATTCTCTAATTTACAAAGGGTGGTATAAAACATGGAATGTGGTGAAGCAGTTATGTGGGGTAAGGGGATCCACGAATTTCACTTTACTTTTTGAAAATCATAAGTTTTCGGAGTTTTGTAAAATTGAAGACCATAAATATTGGACCAAAAGAGGGTTATGTTTGGTGGATCACTTTTTTTCTGATGGAAGGCTGAGAGAGAAAAAGGAGTTAGAAGAAGTTGTAGGTACACAGGTGTGTGAAATAAGATATATGCAATTGAGAAGTGCCTTTAACGCCACAAAAAAGAGAAAAGAAGAAGAGAAGAATTTTTGGGTGGAAAAATTCTCATATGATGAGTAATATGATGGGCTTGGATGGACGAAGTAAAAAAATACTATCAAAGATATATAAGCTGTTAAATCACAATAGGGGGATATTTATTGGGGTTAACACTAAAAGAAACTGGGAACGAAAAATCGGGGTTCAGGAAGACGCGTTTTGGCACGGCATATTTATAAACACGGAAAAATATCTTAGGGATTATTCTTACAGGGTTATACAGTTTTTCGTGACGCATAGGTTGTATTACACTCCGGAGAAGTTATATAAGATGAATAAGAAAGAGTCAAGTCAATGTAATATTTGTAAAAATGAGGGGGCTGATTTGGAACACATTTGGTGGGAGTGTAAGGATAAAAGGGAATATTGGATAAATGTTTTTGAGGTGATGGATAAAATATATGAAGTAAAGATAGATAAGAAGTATGAATGTGCCATATTAGGGGATAGTAGGGAGTATAAGAAAGGTCCTTCCTTGAATGCCATGCTATATAAAATCTTCTTTGCCGCTAGACTGGTTATAGTTAGGAACTGGATAAATTCAGACGTGCCTAATATACTTATATGGAAAAACTTGGTTGATGAATTTCTAATATGTGAAGAATGGGGTGGGAGGTCAAAAATAAATGAAATTAGAAAGAAATGGGATCAGTTTTGGAAGAGATAGAATGCCCGGTCGACCAAGGGGAGGGGGGTGGGGTGGGAATGGGTGGGAGAAAATATATTTATTTGTGTATGAAATTATATTTATATTTTAAACTGTAATGAATGCTTTAATAAAAAATAAGAAGAAAAAAAAAAAAAAAAAAAAAAAAGATTGACAGGGCCGGAGACTTAGCCAAGATTCGCAGCTTTGAAGCCAAAGCAAAGCCCCTGCCCTTACTCTGCTAATCAGAAACACAGAAATATACAGAAGGGCTTTAAGTTTTTTAAAAAAAAAAAAAAAAGGTTAGGATGGTGGTGTGTGCCATCGTAATCCTCTCTGTCCATCATCCGGATGAGGTATTTCAGCTCTCCAGAGCTAAATGCAGCTGAACGCCTGACTGTGACTGCCATTTTTGAAAAATCGCTGTGACTCTGAGGACTGTACGCCGCAGCGTAGCGCCGTGCGTGCGTGCATAAGACGCATTCGTGGGACAAAAGTAGGCTAAAGATTCGTACGGACTTTGTATGCTCATGCGTACGTATTCAGTTAAGTAGCGTACCTTTCACAACGCTAGACTGTATGTTCGTTATTTGTGCGGGAATGTTCGCCGAACACGACCAGAATAACGAACATTTTTTAACGCAACTTCTCTCGTCTCTAATTGTACGCTAATGCGCACGAATTAGTATGCTAATGCTACGCAGTGTGTGCTAATGCGTACGAATTCACCCTCCTGATGCTGTTCCCGAAATATTTCTGTGGTGTTTCCACCATTTTTTCACGTTTTCATATGGACCAGACACCCTCCCCTCATCCGAGCAGGGGGTGCCTGGTCTTCTCCCATTGACTTTTATTATGCCCAGGTGCTCGGCCGAGCACTCAAGCAGCCCCGAGTGCTCGGCCAGAGCACCCGAGCAGACGAGCACTGAGCTGCTTGATCATCACTACTTATGACGCAATTCAGAGGGAACAAACAATTTCCCAGGGGGGCAAGATTCCGGTGCATCTCCCTGGGCCTCTAACACCTTAGCCTCAAGATCAGGGTAAAGAGCGGATATCACCACCCCTTCTGACAAAATAGGACTCGGATCTTCAAAATCAGCGCCTCCGGGAAAACTACGTGACAAGGCATCCGCCTTGACATTCTTAATCCCAGGACGATACGTGACAATGAAATTGAATCTGGTGAAGAACAAAGACCATCTGGCCTGCCTCGGTTTAAGTCGTTTAGCCAACTCCAGGTAAGCCAGATTTTTGTGATCAGTGAATACCGTGATAGGGTGAATCGCCCCTTCCAACCAATGACGCCATTCCTCAAAAGCCAACTTAATGGCCAGTAACTCTCTGTTGCCCACATCGTAATTTCTCTCCGCAGCAGAGAGTTTTTTCGAGAAAAAGGCGCATGGGCGCCATTTACCTGATGACGGACCCTGTGACAAAACTGCTCCTACCCCCACCTCGGATGCATCAACCTCCACAATGAAAGGTTGTGACACATCTGGTTGCACCAGTATAGGGGCAGAAGAGAAGCATTCCTTCACAGTGAAGAAGGCTCACAACACTGCATCAGACCACACTGAGACATCCGTCCCTGTTTTAGTCATGTCAGTTAAGGGTTTAACTATTGTCGAATTATTCTTAATACATTTTTGGTAATAGTTAGTGAACCCCAAAAACCGCATAAGAGCCTTCAAATTTTCAGGTCGATCCCAGTCCAAAACAGCACAGACTTTCTCTGGATCCAAACGAAAACCTGAAGATGACAACAGGTATCCTAAGAATTGCACCTCGTGTACAGCAAAAACACATTTGTCTAATTTTGCGTACAGTTTGTTGTCTCTTAAGATCTGTAACACCTGTCTAACCTGATCCTGATGTGTCACCATATCTGGAAAATAAATTAGTATGTTATCCAAATACACAACTACAAACCTCCCCACAAGATGATGAAAGATGTCATTAACAAAATGCTGAAAGACAGCAGGAGCATTGGTCAACCCAAAAGGCATGACCAGGTTCTCAAAGTGGCCCTCAGGAGTGTTAAAAGCTGTCTTCCATTCATCCCCTTCCTTGATCCTGACCAGATTATATGCCTCCTTAAGTTCAACTTGGAGAACACCTTGGCATCAACAGTCTGGTTAAACAAGTCAGGAATCAAAGGAAGGGGGTAAGGATCATGGACAGTAATTCGATTGAGTTCAAAAGTGCTTAAAAGTGGAAGCAGGAGTAGCTCCCCCTAACTGCATTGAGTATCTTCACCCAAAGTGTCATAGGAAGACAATACACTATGTTATAGTACGTCCTGAGAGCGGGGGCCCCTAGATCTCTCTCTCAGGCGTCTATCCATGTGTCTATCCATGCGTCTATCCAGCAAGAGTCGTAGCGGCTTCCAAAGACACCGGATTTTTATGAAAGGCCAAAGCGTCCTTTAGCCTTTTAGAAAATCCTTGACAAAACTGACTACGGAGAGCCAGATCATTCCATTCAGTATCCGTAGCCCACCTCCGAAAATCAGAGCAATAGATTTCAACAGAGCGATCACCCTGACAGAGGTCTTGTAGCTTGGTCTCGGCCAGGGAGATGCGATCCGGGTCATCATAGATATGCCCCAATGCCTTGAAAAATTCATCTACCGACTGGAGAGACTGTGATCCAGTTGGCAGAGAAAAGGCCCATGACTGTGCATCCCCCTTGGGCAACGAGATCACCACACCAACTCTCTGTTCCTCATTACCAGAAGAACGAGGACGCAGCCTAAAGTACAATTTCCACGCCTCCCTGAACAAAATGAAGTTATCACATCCCCCAGAGAATCTATCAGGGAGAGTGACTTTAGGCTCCAGACACTGTTGAGAAAGGCTTTTCCACAATTCGCTCCAATCGGAGAGAAATATGGAGGAAAAGGCGCACAATCGTGTAATATGTTTTTATAAATGCGAGAATAAAAACTCAGGTCTGATGAAGGGGCTCTTGTGTCCCCGAAACGCGTTGTGCCTTTGTATACTCGTCTGGCAATTTTAATAAAGAATTATTGCCATATCCTGGGAACATCTGGATCAAGTGTTATTTGCGCCAGGAAAGCAGAACAAACCTCGTCCTTGCTTTAGGCTCCAGACAGGCCTGGCAACCACCATCCCCGGGACCAACAGCCTGTGGTCTCAGAATCTGGGTGACGGTCGTGAGGAGGTCAACTACCTCCAAAGAGAGACCCTGTAGCTGTCCATACAGTGCAGTAATTGGGTCCATGTCTGCACAAAAATGGACAAAATGACGATTTTGGGCAGTTTATAATGTCACGCTCTGGTGTGGGGGGATATTCCACACCAAGCGCAGGAGGAAGAGGGGGAAAGGAAATGGGATTTGGCTTGGAACTAGTGAAGGCTGATTGTCATCTCCTATTGAAACCCTGACTCCAGTCCTGGCTTACTAACAGTATGAACAGACCTAGAAGGTAGGCGATTTCATACACTGGAAACCTGGGACCCTAACTGTCCCTGAAGGACCCTGAAGCCAGTGACTGGAATGAGAAAAACTGTATCTCCACCAACATGGACGAACAGTAATCTCCCCTCAGGCCCAAACACCAAAACACAGGGAAGATATACACAAATAAACGAAAGGGAAAGAAGACACTTAACTTTCCTGAAGATAATGGCAGCAATGGGATCTCCACAGAGAAACACACACCAGCAGACCACAGAAAGTATAAACCGCACAGCATGGTGGGAGAAGTAACACTAAGTAGACAAAGATAATTTATAAAACACCTACACCTGAAGGGGGAGGGTGTGGTGAATGCCAGCAACAAAACAACCAAAGGAGAACCTGTCAGTTTAACCCCTTCACCCCCGGAGCTTTTTTCGGTTCTGCATTTTCGTTTTGCGCTCCCTGCCTTCAAACAGCCATAACTCTTTTATTTTTCTGTTCACATAGCTGTATGAGGGCTTGTTTTTTGCGGGACAAGTTGTACTTTCCAACGCCACTATTTAATATTGCATACGGTGTAGTGGGAAGCAGGAAAAAAATTCCAAACCGGGTGAAATTGCAAAGAAAACGCTATTCCGCTACAGTTCTACGGGTTTCTTATTTACAGCGTTCGATGTGCATTAAAACTGATCCATTACTTTCATTCTACTGGTCAGTACAAATCCGGCAATACCTAATATGTATAGTTTTTCCTGCGTTTTCATAGTGATAAAATAATTAGAAAGTTGCCCTTTTTTTTTTTTCCTTGTCATATCTTGACCCCTATAACTTTTTGGTATTTATGTGTACAGAGCTGTATGGGGGCTCATTTTTTGCGGGACGATCTGAAGTTTTTATTGATACCATTCTGGGGTGTGTATGACTTTTTGATCACTTTTTATTTAATTTTTTTAGAAAAAAAAAAGCGACAAAAAACGGCAAATCGCCATTTGGACGCTTTTTTCCGCCACACAATTCGCCGTATTGGAATTTTTTTTTTATATTTTAAAAGTACGGGCGTTTTCGGTCACGGTGATACCCATGATGTCTATATTTATTGTTATTTAGGTATTTATTTTTTACTTATACGGAAAGGGGGGTGATTTGAACTTTTACATCTTTTTTATTTTTTATATATTTTTTAACATTTTTTAAATTTTTTTTTACTATTAGAAAGCTCAAATATGGGCTTATATATTGTGGCTTTTTTTTTTTCTTTATGAGCAATTATGGATTTTATAGACTCAGAAATCCATGAGTTGCTCATTTCTTATCCTGGCCTGCCATCTAGTGGCCAGAATAAGAATTGCACTTTGAAAACTGTAATCCTCACCAGCGAGGATTACAGTTTTCATATGGTGTACAGACACCCCGATTGGCAGTGAACGCTTCCGGGTTTAGACGCAACTAGATGCCGTGATCACGTGTGATCACGGCATCTAGTCACCCCGGAAGACGCCGCCGACACAGTAGGTAGCGGCAAGTCTCTGCTGTTAGAAACAGCAGAGACTTGCCGGCCATGATGCCCGCCGCACCCGCGAGCGGGCGCCATGTGCCCGCATCGCCCCAGCGCCGTACATGTACGGCGCTGGGCGTGAAGGGGTTAAGGCTACTTTCACACTTGCGTTTGCAGTATCCATTTGTGAGATCCGTCCAGGCCCTCACAAACGGATCCGTCATGATAATACAACCGTCTGCATCTGTTCTGAATTGATCCGTTTGTATTACATAGCAAAGGCGGATCCATCATTAACTCCATTGAAAGTCAATGGAGGACAGATCCGTTTTCTATTGTGTCAGACAAAACGGATCCATCCCCATTCACTTACATTGTGAGTCATGACGGATCCATTTGCATCAGTTTCTTTATGCGGACACCAAAATGCAACAAGCAGCGTTTTAGTGTCCGCCTCCAAAACGGAATGGAAACTGAACTGAAGCAAACTGAAGCAAAACTGATGCATTCTGAACGGATCCTTTTCCATTCAGAATGCATTAGGACAAAACTCATCAGTTAAAGGGGTATTCCCATCTCACAAATGTAGTTTGTATAGTTAGATATAGCCATACCAATATTATTACTAATAGAATGTATTTATATAAAATGTACCGTTTAGAAGATTTGCCTATTTATATTTCCATTGTCCCACACACATCAGTCAGGCTGTTGCCCCTGGTTATGACCACCGTGGCCATGTAGTAGTGGTGGCCAGCTTGCTCCTGTTCAGACCCCCTCTGAGGTAACTGCTGTATTGTGAACGCACATTACATGAGCATGCGGAGACGCATCTTAGGTTACTTTCACATCTGCATTTTGGACACTACCAGTCCAAAACGCAATGGTCAGGATCCGTCCAAAACACAGACTTTATAAACGGATCCTGCTCCATAGAGATGAATTGATCTTGGAACAGGATCCGTTTCTCTGCGTTTTGGAAGCGCAGACAAAAATGCTGCAACCCTAAGATGTGTCTCCGCATGCTCATGCAATGTGCGTACACAATACAGCAGTTACCTCAGTGCAGGTTTAAACAAGAGCAAGCCGGTCACCACTACTACATGGCCACGGTGGCCGTAACCAGGGGCAACGGCCTGACTGATGTGTGTGGGACAATGCCTAGGGAAATCTTCTAAACGGTAGATTTTATATAAACACATTCTATTAGTAATAATATTGGTATGGCTATATCTAACTATACAAACTACATTTGTGAGATGGGAATACCCCTTTAAGGACTGTTTGTGAGAGCCTGTGACGGATCTCACAAACGGATCCTGCAAACGCAAGTGTGAAAGTAGCCTAACCCACGGATTGCCAATCTGACAGACCTCCTGATACCTGTCGCAGGAATGTCTGTGACAAGAAGTTTATGATTTGACTGAACTTATAGTAAGACTAGTTAAAGAAATGTGCAGCATTAGTTTTAATGGAAAAATCCACCACTGGAAAAGGCGTATTGCGATCCAGAGTTGGAATTTGGAATTACAGCAATTTACTCTTATGGTTGTGATAAGTGCATGGGCCTTGATGGGTAAGCCAAATGCAATGCTACATTGAACATAAGGTGTACTTTAGTCAGAGGTGCACCTACAGTTGCCTTTCTCCTGACAGATTTGGGTGGACATTAAATACAGCATTACAAAACATATAGCGCCACATACGTCTTCTGATGTAGATGTTCTCTTTTCTCATCTTCTTCATTCAGAGATCAGACCACCTTGACAAATTCTTTCACCTACGTCTTGTTTATGCAGTGTTCAGCGCACATACATCTTAGATTATTTACTTTTTGTCCTCCCCTCCTGGTGCCCCAACAGTGTCACTCTGCTACTACCCCAATACTATGCCACTATGCTTGCAAATGCTGCCTAACGCTCGACTGCAAAAATAATTGTGCCATACAGATAGTCCCTCCCATAATAATATTGTGCCCACAATAAATATCATTAATAGTAATAGTTCATCCCAGACTGCTCTCCTTAGTAGTTCTACCAATAGTAATAATGTTCCCCAATAGTTCCCTAATTAGTAGCAAAGCCCCCCATATTGTGCCCAATAATAATCCCCCCACTGTATCACCAGTAGTAACAATGCCACCATAGTATCCTCAGTAGACAAAAGGTCCTCTATATTCTCCCCAGCAGTAACAAGGCCCCGCTATATATTGACCCTGCATTATAATCCCCCTATAGTGTCCACTGTATTATAATGCCCCTCTGCTGTGCTCCAGCCTCTAATGCCCCCTTTAGTGCTCCAACCTGTAAAGCCCACCTATAATGCTCCAGCATCTAATGTCCCCTGTAATGCATTAGCATGTAATGCCTCCTTAAGGTGCTCTATCCTCTAATGCTTCCCGTAGTACTCCAGCCTTTAATGCCCCCCTGTAGTATGTCAGTCTGTAATAACCTCATGTAAGGCTCTAGCCTATAATGCCCCCAGGGCTATATCTTGTAATGCCTCCTGTAGTGTGGCAGTCTGTAATGCTCAACTGTAGTATGTCAGTATTCAATGCCCTGTCTGTAGTGCTTCAGACTGTAATGCCTCCCCCCCCCCCCGTAGTGCTTCAGACTGAAATGCCCACTGTAGTATGTCAATCTGTAATGTCTCCTTGTTGTGCTCCAGTCTGTAATGCCCCCCTGTAATTGTCCAGACTGTATTACCCCCATAGACATAGTGCTCCCGCCCCTAATGCCTCCTCTTTAATACTCCAGCCTGTAATGCCCTCCTTGCAGTGCTCCAACCTCTAGTGCCCCCTGCACTACTACCACCCCTATTGTCCCCTATAGTGTTCCAGCCTGTAAAGCCCTCCCATGGTCCTACAGCCTGTAATGTCCCCCGGTAGCACTTCAGAAAGTGTTGCATCCATATTTTAAAAAAAATTATAATAATCAAATTACCCACCTGACTCTTGTTCACGCCTAGTGGTTTGCAGCCTATGAAGCTGAATGGCAGGGACGAGAGCTATAGGCTTCCTTGCCCTGCAGTAAACTGATTCCCACATAGAGGTAGGTTGGCCGCCAATTGAGGTGAGATTCTCATCTCGCTTCATAGCAGATATGACCCTGCAGGTCTCCATTCAAATGGTATGGGTAGTTTCAAAGGTTTGTCAAGATAACTAATGGCTGCCAAAGAGGAAAATAAATGCAGAAAAAGAGGAGCTAAGGCCTGGCTTATAGAGTGAGTAACTTTACTTAGATTTTAAAATATATGGTGGCTTCAATCACAAGTGTTTTTATTTGTCCATTTGTATCTGTCTATTGTTTTATGGAGTATACACATTTTATTTCAAAATTTTAATCAAATTTATATCCTTGTATGAAAGAGAGATGAGAGGTATACTTATTTTAACATGTATATAACAAAATCTAACTGATAATAGTTGGTCAATGCAGTATAACTAAATTAATCACAGAATAGTGTGTGAGAATTACAGGGTACTTTGCTACAGCAGAGATTGATCACTAGTTTTCACAACCTGTTTTGTATGATTTTAACAACCTCTGTGGTCTTCGTAAAATCCAATACTTTGGTTGCAGAATGGGATTTCTCACAGTCAGTTTGGACTTCGAACCACAAACATTGGTGGTCACTGGAACCCAGATTTTCTCCCACCTTCACCTCAGATACCAGATCCCCATTTGTAAATACCAGATCTAGGACATTTTCACCTCTAGTTGGCGCTTTCACCAACTGTTTCAGGGACATCCCCATCAGGACCTCTACTATGTTCCTACTTTTGCATGTGGACGCACAAGGGATATTCCAATAACCTCAAGTTTGAGGTTATGGGAGAATATGTAAAGAGAGAATTAAAAGGGTGGGATAAAACAGCAAGAGCGAGTGCTCAGTGGAAGGCATTTAAAGAAGTCCTCTTAAAGGCAACTAGACTATATGTTAGACAAATTAGCAAAAGGAAAAGAAAGAGAAATCCACTATGGTTTACTAGAGAGGTAAGAGCTATAGTGAATGATAAAAAGTCTGCCTATAAGAGGTATAAAGAGTCTGGAAGTGTAGCGGACAGAGAAGTTTATAAAATTATACAGAAGAAGACAAAACAGAGTATTAATGCTGCTAAAGCTTCAAAGGAGGAAGAAATGGCGCTTTCACCAACTGTTTCAGGGACATCCCCATCAGGGCCTCTACTATGTTCCTACTTTTGCATGTGGACGCACAAGGGATATTCCAATAACCTCAAGTTTGAGGTTATGGGAGAATATGTAAAGAGAGAATTAAAAGGGTGGGATAAAACAGCAAGAGTGAGTGCTCAGTGGAAGGCATTTAAAGAAGTCCTCTTAAAGGCAACTAGACTATATGTTAGACAAATTAGCAAAAGGAAAAGAAAGAGAAATCCACTATGGTTTACTAGAGAGGTAAGAGCTATAGTGAATGATAAAAAGTCTGCCTATAAGAGGTATAAAGAGTCTGGAAGTGTAGCGGACAGAGAAGTTTATAAAATTATACAGAAGAAGACAAAACAGAGTATTAATGCTGCTAAAGCTTCAAAGGAGGAAGAAATGGCCAAATCTGTTAAGGAGGGAAATAAAACCTTCTTCAGATATATTAGTGACAGGAAGAAGAAAAACTGCGGCATTACAAAACTTAGCAATGGAAAAAATCTGTACATAGATGGGAATAAGACGGTCGCTGACCATCTGAATAACTACTTCTGCTCAGTTTTTTCAGATGGCGACTTTCATAATCAGAACATGGCTGGACATAGCATTGCCTCTAGTTGTAAAGTTTCAACCCCAGTGTTTTCAGAGGCCGATGTTCTACAGGAACTTGTCCGGCTAAAGTTAAATAAGGCAATGGGTCCGGATGGGATCCACCCCAGAGTTCTTAAAGAACTCCGATCTGTGATTGTCGGCCCCCTGACTGATCTGTATAATCAGTCCCTTCTTACAGGAGATGTTCCTGATGATTGGAGAAAGCTAATGTTGTACCCATTCGCAAGAAGGGTAGTAGAGAAGAAGCTAGTAACTATAGGCCAGTCAGCTTGACATCTGTAGGGGTAAAAATGATGGAAACTCTACTAAAAAAGAAGATAATTGACCATCTAACAACAAACAACTTGATGGACCCAAACCAGCATGGCTTTACTGGGGGCCGATCATGTCAGACTAATCTCATTGATTTCTTTGACTATGTAACTAAAGTGCTGGATGAAGGTGGTGCTGTGGATATCGCCTACCTGGATTTCAGTAAAGCTTTTGATACGGTTCCCCATAAGGAGCTGATAGAGAAGTTATCAAAAAT
The DNA here is from genome assembly GCA_900303285.1 of Rhinella marina. Lineage (NCBI taxonomy): Eukaryota > Metazoa > Chordata > Amphibia > Anura > Bufonidae > Rhinella > Rhinella marina. The sequence continues at coordinate 41,218 of ONZH01005455.1, read as the reverse complement.
TGGACTTAACCCCTGGATAGTTGAGTGGATCTGCAGTTGGCTGAAGGACAGAGGGTTGTTGTTAATGGAGTGTATTCTGAGGAGAGGCTGGTTACAAGTGGGGTGCCACAAGGATCTGTTCTGGGTCCTGCTCTGTTTAACATGTTTGTAAGTGACATAAGGGACGGCTTGGTAGGGAAGGTTTGCTTGTTTGCTGATGACACAAAAGTGTGTAATAGGGTTGATGTTCCAGGAGGTGTCGATAATATGGAGAATGATTTATCTTTATTAGATAAGTGGTCAAAACAATGGAAACTTCAGTTCAATGTTTCCAAATGTAAAATAATGCACTTGGGGAGAAGAAATCCTGTATCTGAGTATAGTATTGGCAGTTCTGTGCTAACAAAGACCTCAGAAGAGAAGGATTTGGGGGTAGTCATCTCTGACAGCCTCAGAATGAGTAACCAATGCAGCCAGGCGGTAGGGAAAGCAAATCGTATGCTTGGCTGCATAGCTAGAGGTATAACAAGCAGAAAGAGGGAGATTGTGATCCCTCTGTATAGAGCTCTAGTGAGACCACATCTGGAATACTGTGTTCAATTCTGGAGACCTCACCTGCAAAAGGATATTGCTAAAATAGAACGGGTCCAAAGAAGAGCTACAAAAATGGTGGAAGGCCTAAAGCATAGAACTTATCAAGAAAGACTCCGACTTCTTAATATGTATAGTCTGGAGGAAAGAAGAGAAAGGGGGGACATGATTGAAACCTTTAAATATGTTAAAGGACTGAATAAAGTTCAGGAGGGAAGTGTTATTAATAAGAAACTGAACACAAGAACAAGGGGGCACAATCTGAGGTTAGTTGGGGGAAAAATCAAGAACAACATTAGAAAATATTACTTCACTGAAAGAGTAGTAGAAACTTGGAACAAACTTCCAGCAGAGGTAACATAGTTTATAACATAGTTTATAAGGCCGAAAAAAGACATCTGTCCATCCAGTTCGGCCTGTTTTCCTACAAGTTGATCCAGAGGAAGGCAAAAAAACCCTGTGAGGTAGAAGCCAGTTTTCCCCACTAGGGAAAAAAATTCCTTCCCGACTCCAATCAGGCAATCAGAATAACTCCCTGGATCAACGACCCCTCTCTAGTAACTATAACCTGTAAGATTATTACCCTCCAAAAATACATCCAGGCCCCTCTTGAACTCTTTTAGTGAACTTACCATCACCACCTCCTCAGGCAGAGAGTTCCATAGTCTCACTGCTCTTACCGTAAAGAATCCTCTTCTATGTTTGTGTACAAACCTTCTTTCCTCCAGACGCAGAGGATGTCCCCTCGTCACAGTCACAGTCCTGGGGATAAATAGATCGTGGGAGAGATCTCTGTACTGACCTCTGATATATTTATACATAGTTATTAGATCTCCCCGCAGTCGTCTTTTTTCTAAAGTGAATAACCCTAATTTTGATAATCTTTCTGGGTACTGTAGTCCACCCATTCCAGTTATTACTTTAGTTGCCCTCCTCTGAACCCTCTCCAGCTCTGCTATGTCTGCCTTGTTCACAGGAGCCCAGAACTGTACACAGTACTCCATGTGTGGTCTGACTAGTGATTTGTAAAGTGGCAGGACTATGTTCTCATCACGGGCATCTATGCCTCTTTTGATGCAGCCCATTATCTTATTGGCCTTGGCAGCAGCTGTCTGACATTGGTTTCTGCAGCTTAGATTTCTGTTCACTAAAATTCCTAGGTCCTTTTCCATGTCAGAGTTACCCAATATTTTACCATTTAGTATGTATTGGTGACTTGCATTATTCCTTCCCATATGCATAACTTTACATTTGTCAGTGTTAAACCTCATCTGCCACTTCTCTGCCCAAGCCTCCAGTCTATCCAGATCCATCTGTAGCAGTGCACTGTCCTCTTCTGTGTTAATTACTTTACACAGTTTAGTGTCATCTGCAAAAATTGATATTTTACTGTGCAAGCCTTCTACAAGATCATTAATAAATATATTGAAGAGAATAGGGCCCAATACTGACCCCTGTGGTACCCCACTAGTTACAGTGACCCAATCTGAGTATGTGCCATTAATAACCACCCTCTGTTTTCTATCACTGAGCCAGTTACTTACCCACATACAGACATTTTCTCCCAGGCCAAGCATTCTCATCTTATATACTAACCTTTTATGTGGTACAGTGTCAAATGCTTTGGAGAAGTCCAGATATACGACATCCATTGATTCGCTGCGGTCCAGACTAGAACTTACCTCCTCATAGAAACTGATTAAATTGGTTTGACATGACCGATCCCTCATGAAGCCATGCTGATATGGAGTAATTTGCTTATTTTCATTGAGGTACTCCAAGATAGCATCTCTTAGAAAACCCTCAAACAGTTTACCCACGACAGATGTTAAACTTACCGGCCTATAGTTCCCGGGCTCTGTTTTTGGACCCTTTTTGAATATTGGCACCACATTTGCTATGCGCCAATCCTGTGGAACACTCCCTGTCAGTATAGAGTCCTTAAATATCAGAAATAAGGGTCTAGCGATGACATTACTTAATTCTCTTAGGAGACGGGGGTGTATGCCATCCGGTCCTGGCGATTTGTCTATTTTAATCTTTTTAAGACGTAGCTCTACTTCTTCCTGGGTCAGACAGGGCACTTTTAATGGGGAATTTACTTTTATATTCTGCATTTCATCTGACAGTTCATTTTCCTCAGTGAATACAGTGGAGAAAAAGATATTTAGTAGCTTTGCTTTCTCCTCATCGCTCTCTGCACATCCCCCCTCATTACTCTGTAAGGGGCCAACACCTTCAGGTTTATACTTTTTACCATTTATATAATTAAAGAACATTTTAGGGTTAGTTTTACTCTCTTTGGCGATTAATCTCTCGGTCTCTAGTTTGGCTGTTTTTATTTGTCTTTTACATATTCTATTTTTTTCGTTGTAGTTTTTCAATGCTTCCTCGCTCCCCTCCTGTTTTAGTGATTTAAATGCTTTCTGTTTATCATTTATTGCTTTCTTTACAGTTCTATTTATCCACATTGGTTTTTTCTTGTTCCTTAACCTTTTATTCCCATAAGGTATGTACCTCTCACAATTAGATATTAGGATGCTTTTAAAAATATCCCATTTTGTGGCTGTATTTTTATTTTTGAGGACTTTGTCCCAGTTAGTTAGGCCTATGGCCTCTCTTAGTTGGCTAAATTTAGCTTTTTTGAAGTTAGGTATTTTTGTTCCTCCCTGAGGTGGTTAATAAATCCACAGTAACTGAATTTAAACATGCCTGGGATAAACATGTATCTATCCTAAGATAACAATAAAAGGATAATAAAAGGGCAGACTAGATGGACCAGGTGGTCTTTTTCTGCCGTCAATCTTCTATGTTTCTATGTTTCTATGTTTCAAATGTTAAAAGAAAGGCGTTCATCTCTCAGATTTTTTTTTTGCCTTTCAATGGATCAACTTGCAGGAAAACAGGCTGAACTGGATGGACAAAGGTATTTTTTCAGCCTTTTAGAGTATGTTACTTAGAGAGGTTTTTTTTAGAGAGATAGTAAAGGAACATCATTAAAAAAAATGAGAATAAAGGTGCCCAAGACATTTAATTAATATTTTTAAATTTGTTATAGTTAAATTTCCATATAGCTCTGTCTGTTTCTAGGACCTAACCACAAATTTAATAATTGTGACAATTGGTGTTAGAGGTTTTAGTACAGAATTGTATCTTACAGTTTAAGCCAGAACCTGTCAGTTCAATTATTTTCTGATATTTGTAACAATTACAATTGTTTTACCACTAAGCCTGCCAGAAATGTTCATTTATGCAACCGTTCTTTTAATAACTGGATGTAATATTACACCGTTTGATCAAGTTCCATTTTCTGAATCTACTCTCCTGATTGCAGTTTGCTTTTAAATCTCTCATGTAGTTAACTGCTCAACCAAGCTTACTTCAAACATACTCAGACTTGTAATGCACTGCTACCGGCAAAAGTTGCATTGCTTTATGTATTATACATGATATATTCCTTTTCCTCTGTATTTGGTGATACTGTGCAGTTTTGATACCTATACATGGCTACAAAAAAAAAAAAAACAGCATACGTTTTAGGTGATTCACAAATATTTGTGACTAGCTGAAGGACCCGGCTTCGCCCGGATATATTTAATCTATTTCATTTAATGTTTTTGTGTGTCGTTAAAGACATTGAGAGTGACCTCTACAGTGCCTGCCCCTTTAACAGTGACCTCCACAGCAGCCCGTCCCTTAACAGAAACATCCACAGCTCCCTCCCCTTTAACTGTGACTTCCACAGCAGCTAGGGTGGTCGCTGTCTTCAGCCCAGAAAGCTGGACCTCACCGGCCATTCCCCCAAACGTGAAGCAGCGCCCCCGGTCCCCATTAAGCCACTTCACTAAACATGAGACCACACCCCCTGGCTCTGTGAAGACACAGAGGAGAAGCTGTCTGAGCGTGAGCTACTGAAAGGGTGGACATCCCTACGTCCGTCCAGGCACTGTGCTGGATGGAGGACAGGGAGCCAGAAAACCGGACTGTCCAGCTTAAAGCCGGACATCTGGCCACCCTAACATCAGCCTGCCCCTAGGCTGGCAAGAGGTCCGGTTTTAGGCTGGACAGTCTGGCTTTCAGACTCCCTGTCCACTGTCTGACGCAGTGCCTGGACAGACACAGGGATGTCCACCCTTTCAGTAGCTCACGCTCAGACAGCTTCTCCTCTGTGTCTTCATGGAACCAGGGGCTGCGGCCTTGTGTTCAGGGGTGTGGCTTTATGGGGACCGGTGGCACGGCTTTACATTGGGGGGAGGCTGGACAGTCTGGCTTTGAGACTCTCTGTCCTCTGTCATGCGCAGGGCCTGGATAGAAACACGGATGTCCTTTTGAACAGCTCACTCTCAGACAGCAGCACTGTGCAGTCTGAGCATGAGCTGCAGGGAGAAAGTCACCCTCCCTCCCTACCCTGCAGCTGACAGAAGTTGATTTTTACCTTAATATTTTCAATCCCGGTCAGATGTGGAGTGGAAGGGGTGTGGCCTGACTAAGTAGGGGCGTGGCTTAGTGGTACCTGGGGGTGGGGCTTTAAGTCCTTCTTTTGAGGGTGGCCTGAATTACAGGTTGATGCCATAGTAATTTAGGAGGAAAGTGGGGAGCAGTGGAAGAAAACATCTTTTAATACTACTGAACAGTAAATATGTGAAATTTACATTATATGAGGTAATGATTGATGATGAGTTAGTCTAAAACATAAGTTATATTTATGGTAACCGGAATATCCCTTTAACAGTGACATCCACAGCGCTCTGCCCCTATAAAGCAGACCTACAGCAGTGAACTGGCTAGGTTGTTATGAAAACCTGGTGTGTGTGGAGACTAACTGCCTGTGAGCTTCTATTGGCTGATAAGGGTCATGTGACCAGGCTTCTATTGGCTAATGCATTTTTTGGGAATATCTCAGGAACGGTACATCCTGGAAAGCTGAGACCCGTTCTAAAACCTTCCCGGACACCTGGTGTACCTGTGTGCCAAATTTCGTGATTGTAGCTTCGACGGTGCGGATTCCTTTAGCGGACATACACACACATACACTCAGCTTTATATATTAGATAGCGAAGATTTCAAAAATTTGATTTGGCTGCTTCGGCAAACTTCGACAAGAAATTTGATTCACTATCAGTTAGTGCAACTTGATGAAAAATTCCCACACTGGCGAGTATGGCATTTCCCCCCACCACTTCGTGCGGACTGCCTGCTGCTGCTGCATCCATGAACCCGTGCACCGCTATTTCTGTCTGGACAGGTAGGCTCCTGAGCAGCAGATGGTCTATCCCGGGCACGTTTGGCTCCAGATCACACACTGCTGCCACCCTGCTAGTTCATCCGCTGTCACACATGCAAGCTGTCACCCGCATTCCTGTATGATGGTGATGCCCTCTCTTCACCCGGCTCCCACATGCGATCAGCTTCATCATCCATTACTGTCTGCATGTCTCTGATGTCACTCTCACCAGTCTCAGGACCACATGCCTTACCGCTCACAACACCTGCTCCCATGCAAATCTCATTGTTGCTATTTGCCCACCTACCAGAGAAAGAAGCAGATCTCTCCTCCACATCTTGGCTGGGAAGTAGCTGCTGACTGTCCTCAATAAACTCGTCCTCGCTGAAAAGCGGAGCAGAGCTGATGGCATACAATACTTCCCAAGTGAAAGAAACAGAAAATGAAAGAGGCAGATTCAGGACAGGAGGGGGCACAGAGCTTGTTCCTGGCCATGCCAGATAAGCATGGTGTCAGATGAACCCACAGACTCCTGGCTGGAGGTGTCTGATATCAGTTGAGATAAGGTTGGAGACCGACTCAATCATTCAAGGTCATCTGGGTTGCTGGTCAAAACATGATTGCTGGATTACACTGGCAGCTCTGGTCTGTTCCTGCAACTGCTGCTACAGAAACATTTAGGTCACTGCCCGTTCTCTTAGAAGGCCCTGTCACAGGGGAGCGGAGCTTGTGCCTAAACGCAATGGCCGCTCAGTGCCGAGCTCCGTTAACTAGACCTTCCCTAGCACCAGCTCACTGCAGCTATCTCTAGCAAAATGGTGAAAATCCAGTGGGGAAATGGACATCACGGATAGTGTCACGTGATTGCTGGATCCCGCAGATCGCGAGACTTCGAGCGCGATGACTTGGATGGGTTATTTCTAACATTATGGCTTAAATGTGCTCAGTTGTGGTAATAAACACACAGTATAGCCCTATTGACTTATTGATGTAGTACTTATGTATGTGGGGACATAATAGTAACTTTTTCCTCAGGTTTGGGGTTGGGCAATTTTTACTTCCGGTTAGGGTAACAGGATATGACATGGTGCGTTCCAGGCTGGAACGCATGCGGATTTGATGTACCACATGTGAATTGCATAGTTTATAATCTTTTGGGTATAAATACGGCTAGCTTTGTTGAAGTAACAGATCCCCTAAGGAAGCCATCTAGGCTAAACGTACGTTGGGGCGACGGACATACTGGTCGGTATTCCTTTCTTATTATATTATTCATCGTTGTATTTTTCACAGCTTGATTTTGGTGCAATGTACTAGTTGCACCTTTGTTAGCTTTTGTCATGCGCTGTCCGGTTTATCTTGCACTAGGCACTTTATTGTTATGAGAGGTAACTTATTGACCATCACACTAGTCTAGAATCATGCTTGTCTAATACATTGTGTATGCACTTTGATGTGTTAGGATCCCGCTCAGTTTTGTCCGATCTTTTGTGCTTTTCCCACCACCGTCCATTATTTTGTAATCATTATATGTTTTAACACTGTGTATTTTATAATTGTTATCAATAAAATATTTGATTTTAGGCAAGCATTTGTGTTAGTGTATTTATCTTCGGTCACCCTTCTACTCTCAGGAAATGGAGAATGCTTAAGCCACTTACTGATTTGCTCAGATCAAATAAAATAATGTACAGATGGAACTTCGCTTTTGGTTTATCATTTTTCCATGATGGCAAACGCTTCAACATTTCAACGTTCTCAGATCTGGATACCACCTTTGACCTCCTTCAGATCCCCCCCATGGAAATGGAGAACTGGGAACTATATCGGGACATTACAGAGCTTCCAGAGATCCCGAAATTGGCTTCCTTTGTGTTCCAGCGCACACCTAAGGCCTAAAGATCTAAGAAGAAGAACTCTCAGTTGACAACAAAAAGAATCATTCAAGACTAGTATCTGGGTCCTCATACAAACTTTGCATTTCTTCTTCTTTTACTAATTTTAATCTTTATATATCACCTATCTGCTCTGTCCTTCTCATATTTCCCATTTATTGATGTGTTTCCATATATATAAGTTGTTTTTACTATTTACTATTACTATTTTTGCCCCTTATCTCCACTACCAATCACCATAGTTTGGGTTTGTCCCCTATAGCCAATCACCCTAGTTTATGGTCTCCATTTGCCAAAGGCATAATTAATTTCTACTAAATCTAATCTTTATATATCACCTACCTGTTCTGTCCTTCTCATATTCCCCACTATGTTCTCCATTTCTCAATGTGTTCCCATACATACAAGATGTTTGTTGATGGAATGCCTCTCTTCACAGTGTTAAGAATCCTATCTCCTAACTTCACCACCCGCACTGTCCTTCTTCGCTTTTTCCTACTATTTTTTCCCGTTATCTCCACTACCAATCACCATAGTTTTGGGTTTGGCCCCTATAGCCAATCATCCTAGTTTATGGTTTCCCATTTGCCAAAGGTATATTTAATGTGCTAGGAGGTCCATAACATGGTCTATGAACCATCTATCCCTCCATGACTCTCTCTGCCGGTTTACAGGTGGAGACAATAGTTCTTACATGTTTGTTTTTGTTTTATCTATTGGTTTGACTGTATTGTTAACGGTTTTGCTTAACCATGTTTTATTCAAGGTACAAAATCTACCACCAACACTGACAGAACTTTGGAAGGTCTTCTGCTGCCCACCATGCTCGCTCCTCTATTGGGTGGATCTTCGTTGCTTGCTAGATGTGTTTTCCAAGGAGAGAGCAGCACTACAGCAAAGTAATACACCTACCATCGTCTGCCATGGCTGACCTACATATCACTTCATATAATGTTAAAGGCTTCAACTCCCCTTCCAAAAGGATTCAGGTCTTTGCATTGTTACGTAAATTAGGGGCGACAGTGCTGTTTCTCCAGGAGACACATTTTAAATTTAATCAGTATCCCAACTGAAGGTCGTTCCATCTTAGTAAAGGGTCACATTAGTTCACAGATTGATACCTTTGTAAACCTTTACGCTCCTAATGTAGGTCAGGCCAAATGGCTATTAGAAATTATTCCTATCATAAATGCCTTCAAAGAAGGCTTGACCGTAGTGGGAGAGGATATCAATGTCACACTCAACCCCCTTATTGATGCTTCCACATGCAAATCTGCTGTCTCCTCAGCTGCGCTGAGAGCTATGAGAGGGGCCTTGTGGAATTACCATCTCTTAGACACCTGGCGCACCTTAAACCCCACGTTAACTGATCCTATCAATGCCTTGACTATCTATTTATGTGAAAGGACCATCTCCAGCTCTGTTTTGAGGCCAAAATTGGGTCTATTCTTCTCTCGGACCATGCTCCTGTATCTGTTACGGTATTAGCCCCATCCCCAACTCCAAGACACTTCACTTGGAGACTAAACGAGTCCATTCTAGGAACCAACAGCCATATCCAAGCAATCTCCAAACACCTAGAAGAGTTTTTTGCCACTAATAAAACCCCAGAAATCTCAGACCAAACCCTGTGGGACTCCCACAAACCTTTTATTCAAGGCCAATTTATCAGCATTGGATCCCATATTAAAAAACAGAGGGAAAAACAGATGATCTCACCAGGCAAATACAGACCTTAGAATCGCTCCATAAGTGCACCCTCTCAGAGCCACAACTCCAAAACCTCTCTAAATTGCTGAACTAAAAGCCATCCTTCATTCTAACTCGGCAAAATACTTCCTAAACTCACAACACAAATTCTTTGCCCATGGAGACAAAGCCACCAAGTTTATGATGTATAGAGTCAAAAATAGAAAACTATCCAATTACATCCATCAGCTCCAATCAGCAAAGGGAACACAGATCTATTCTGCCACAGACATTGCAACCCACTTCATCTTCATCATCAGGGTCCCACACCAATTTAGTATCCTCCTTCTTAGATTCTGTTGATCTTCCACAACTTCCTCTCTCCCAGAGGCAGACCTTGGAAGCTCCCTTTACATTGGGTGAATTAAAATTAGCCTTACGCCAGTCCCCAACTGGTAAAAGCCCAGGCCCTGATGGCCTTCCAATATTATATGACAAAACGTTCCAAAATATTCTATTGCCACATCTACTTAAAGTCTGCAATCTATCCTTGCAAGGTACCCCCTTATCTACATAGAGACATGACAATGGCTCATATAGCATTGATCCCTAAGGAAGGGAAAGACCTGAAACATTGTACCAACTATAGACTTATCTCACTCCTTAATATCGACCTTAAACTGCTGGCCAAGAAGTTGGCAAATCGATTGGCTGTACTTCTCCCCAACCTAGTACATAGAGACCAAGTGGGCTTTGTCCGCGGTAGGGAGGGAAGAGATAATACTACTTGGGTACTGAATGCTACCTTTTATGCAAAACACACCTCAAAACCCTTACTCCTTCTCAGCACTGACGCTAAAAAAGCATTCGACAGAATTAACTGGACTTTTTTGAGAGCTATCATGCAAAGATTTGGCTTACCCGACTCCTTTATTCATTCCACCTTTGCTATGTACACACATGCCTCAGCCTCAGTAATGGTTAATGGTTTGTTATCCCTTCCATTTCAGATAAAAAATGGCACGTGCCAAGGCTGCCCCCTCTCCCCCCTTTTATTTGTTCTAGCACTTGAACCCCTCCTTGTCATGATGAGGGCGGATCCAGCAATTCGGAGTCTGCCTCTGGGAGATCAGGAACACACCATCGCAGCGTTCGCAGATGATATTCTGATTATGACTACGAATCCCACTGTTTCCCTCCCACGCATATATACTCATATAGATTCATATAGCTCTATATCCAACTTTGAGATTAACATGAAGAAATCGCTGGTCATATGTATGGGCATTCCCACAAATCTAAAAAACCGCCTTGCTTAAGACTCCCCCTTTGACTGGTCTGCCCCTTTCTTAACTTATCTAGGAGTGAAGATCAGCACAAGCCCTGCTGACCTATTCCGTTTAAACTATGTTCCCCTACTCCAGTCCCTCTCTGAAAAAATGTAATTTTACAACACTTTCATGGTTTGGTCGTAGAAATCTTTTGACTTCCTTAAAGTGTGACTGACGTTTCATTTTTTATCCTCCAATGGTACAGTACTCCCTGCTGTATGAGTGCTTTTGTGCTTTAAAATTTGATCACTCTCAGTTGTACCTGCTTTTAACCCCCACAGATGCATGCTACTTCCCTATCCAACTGGTCTTATCTGAAGCTGTAGTCAAGGGCAGAACATCTTCTCTATTTCATAGCAGAAGATGGATCAGCAGGAAGTGGGGGAGGAGCTTAGCCTTGGGTGCCTGGTGCTGGGCTGAAGCAGAAACTGGAGGGGGAGAGCTTCTTTAGAGGCTGATATCTCCTGAACGGTACCAGATAGAAACATGCAACTTGGCTTGTTTGAAAGAGTCCAGGCTTTAATTCAAGACCAGAATGGGAGCTCTAGTCCAAGCAACAGAGGAGAAATCACTGTTAGAAAATGAGTCGGGAGTAATCGTGAGTAAAGTCTGCTTTCACTTTCATTTTCAGCTTCATTCACAGCATCCGATTTCTATGAGTGATATCTCCCCTTGTAGTTAACAGATTTATGTTGTGCCCAGAATGTCAGCTTTAAAACAATACAAAGCCCATATTTCCAGATAGTACCAAACCAGAGATAGGACCAGCTAAAGCATCCCCCCCTCCCTGTCAGTATGGAAGATAATGAGGGACAAGTGACTATTAAGAGGTTAATACAAATGCTCACTGACTTCATGTAATGCAGGGCTTCTGTCTTTTTATCTGTATAGGAGGATACACAGTGCTCTGGAATAGTGAGGAAGTTATCTGCATTCTGATTGGTCCTGCTAGTCTGTGTGAGGAGAGCAAAGGCTTATGGGAAGTGAGGGAAATGCAGGATGGCTTCAAGGAGAGGGCAAACATCACCACAGGAAGAGCAGCAGAGGCCATCTTAGGAAGATGCTGAAATAGAGGCACAGATAAACATGGTTGCTAAGGGCTGAATACAGACATCAGAAAGGTAAAATTAACTGAAAAATACAGATTCATGAATATCTGCCCTTCAGCATCATATATGTTAGGAATTTCATTTTTGGTACTGAAACGTCAGTTACGCTTTAATAATTCCCAAATTAACATATATTCAACAAGCCCTTCCTATCCCCATTCCCTCTGCCTTCTATGATTCCCTCAATAAGAAAATAAGGTCATTTATTTGGAATGGGAAGAAACCAGGGTTATACTTGGTGAATTTGTCCAAGCCCAAATTCCTGGGAGATATTTCTCTTCCCAACCCAGAATTGTATGGTAGGGCCAGAGTAGTAGATTTATTAGGAACTTCTCCTCGGTCGCTACTTCTAGGTCTTCCTGACTCCTACCGTCTCCCATACTCCCCCTATCCAATCCTTAGGGCAACTCTTCGGCATGGAAATAGCTACAGTCCACTCATTGTTCAATCCCATTCCCTTCACCATTACTGTCTCTGGGAGACATCCTTTCTACAGCCTCCCAGACTCTCTTAGATACCTCTCCTATAGAGATAAAAACATCACCTACATTAATATCCTCTATATATAACATAGAGGGAGCCCCTCTCAAACTCGAGGACATAATATCTGCTTTACCTTCCTCCCCTTACTTAATCCCTCAAGCGTCATACATATATACACACATCTCTAAACATATGAAGAGAGGTGATTTTAGTTGACCTTTGGTTTGGCTGGAATCATTAATCCAGAATACAACCCCACCCAAGAAAACAATATTGCAAATCTATGCTAGGCTCAGCTCTCCAAATCTTAACGCAAAACCGGCCTACATTCGATTGTGGGAACGAGACCTAAATATAACCTTTCCTGTCCTAGAATAACCATCTATCTTATTAGCCCCTCATAAAGTATCACGCTGTGTTACGACACAGGAAAATGGTTATAATTTACTCACGAGGTGGTATAACACCCCCGACAAGACAAGCCTAATGTACAATTTGGCTTCAGACAGATGCAGGAGGTGTCTGGAGGAAAGAGGATCCTTTTACAACATCTGGTGGGAATGTCCCCTAATCAACAAATGGTGGAGTGGGATATTTGACATCAGCAACCAAATCTGTTCTTCCAATATTCCCATTCTCCCCAGTTTGGCTCTACTCAATTTCTGTGAGCCACTGGGTGCTAATTCACCAAGCCCACTGTTTAGGCTACTCCTCATGGCGGCTAGGTTGCTGTTACCGAAATATTGGATCTCCACAGATATCCCGCTTATAGAAATGTGGAAATCGAGAGTTGATCAGATATACAGATTTGAGGAAATCTCCTCGTGGGAGAACCGCAGCCATGTGAAATTCCTTACCATATGGCACCAGTGGACCTCATCTAGACACACTGGATTGACTGTGGTCACAATTCCTACTTAACCTATGACATGACTCCCGTGTACTTTGCTATACTGGATATAGAATTGCTTCAACAGGCACTTAAAAGAGACACATTCACCTTTTCTTTTTGTCTTAGATTCAATGTATTATTGCTTGTCTTTGTTAGGTGGTCACACTCATAACATTGGAAAGCTTGATTCTCATGATCCATGCTTTTACTGTACCATACCACTTTCATGCCTGTGCCTTATTACGTACCTTGTACTGTTATTTTGTTTTAATAAACTTATAAAAAAAAAGAAGGCCCTGTCACCTGTCTATTTCACATACTGTACTGTAACAGTAACTGTAAGTATGAAATAGCACTAATGTCAGCGCAAAATGATGAATGGATGTACCCAATTACACAATTAAAGAATTAAATTATGTGAAAAAGAATATGAGCACCGTAAAATCTGTAGTATCAGACAGCAATTTCACCACAGAATCAAGGATAATTGGATTTACTTATTTATTTATTTGTTTGTTTACTTATGTATAAAAGAATGCAAACAACAACCTACAATCAGTAGTATTAGAACACTTGTTAACCCCAACCGTGGCTTTTTAACTTCTAGGCTTCTTCTTCTTTTTCTAACACAGTATGTGCAGCAGCCATTTTAGAAAAAAATTCATTTGTTACCTTGCAGAACGAGGAAATTTAACTTAGTGACTAATCAAATGTTTCTTTAAATTCAGATCAAATTCCATTTTGTCAACTTTGATTTGCTCAACTCTAACTACGTACAAGCAACCATCAGCAAACTAACATACAATCACACCGACATCCTTACCTCATATGTATCGCAACACATTTACACTAGTTTAAAGCCAGACTTGTCTGAGGTTGCATCCAAGGGTCCCAAATGTGTAGAAAATGTTCATGAGTTCCCCTAGCAGCATAGGTCAGTTTATACATGGATAGGTCAGTATTAATCAGTTGTACTCATTGGGATACTGAAGAGGGGTGTCTAATTAAGAAAAATAACCTTTCTAGCATTGACCCTTTTTAGCATTGGGCCGCAATTAATTTTCTTTAATACAGTTGGGCATGCACCAATACTATGGCGATTGCACAAGATTCCCGCAGTCTTGCGTTACTAACGGCCATGTTCATTCAGCCACAGGGAGACAATAAGTTAACTCTTCAATATGGAGATCTGGAACTCATGACTAAGGGTGAAATTGTTCTCCTCGATATCCATACTGGACAATTCCTATTTCCCCAATAAATGAAAGAATACCACTGTTTGGATTTAATTCCCCACAATAGCAATTTTATTAAACAGAAAAACATAAATAGTATAAATAACATCACTACAAGGCCTCAACCCATGAAGGCCCTTCCCTAAATTGCCAACCAATCAAAACAACTAATAACATTCCCTGAGTGTACCAGTTAAACCAGGGGAGAGTCCTTGGAGCTCCAAAACCTGAAGGAGATCTGCCCCACCCTTCTCCTAAATTACCTCTAGCTGATAAGCGCCAGCTCAGTGGCAAAACAATGCAACCATGGGCAATAAACCTGGGCAGATCTCTGCAAGTTTACTCAACTGATTCGCATACCTGGGGAGTCCAGTGACCCTATTCCCTTTAATCCTACCCTTATTTACCTGTACAACCAACCTTGTTTCTCTCCACCACTTCCTCTCCACAATATCCAACTATACCATCACCAAGCGCAGAAATTGCACCCACAGCAGCAAAAGATCAAACTTAAAGGTTTTCTGGGACTTTAATTTTGATGACCTAGGATAGGTCATCAATATCAGATAAGTGGGGTCTAACACCCGGCCCCCCCAGCTGGTTGAAGATAAGGACGTACTCTATGCGCAGCCTTATTTTCATAGTTTATCTGCTCAATATTGAAAGCTCAGCAACAAGCGGGTGTAGGGTAACTACAAGCCATCCCAATCATTTCAATGGGGAAGCTCATTCCTATCCTCTTGAATAGGAACGAGCCGACCCATTGAAATAAATGGGATGCCTTGTAGTTACATCTGCTCGCCACTGTGCTGTCAACGGCGAATAGGTAAACAATGAAGGGAAGGCTGTGCTCGCAAAAGCCAAGAAAATGTGAAACAGAACAAACTCACCTCCCACTCAGAAGAAAATACAACACCCAACCACAAGCACATCTCCCTTAGGAGAGAAAAAGAAAACGTATACCATCACCACAGTCTCCAATTCTTCAGGGCCCGCAAGACCAAAAATCATTTAGTTGCATCTGGAAACCCATACACTTGACACAACTTCAGAATGCCTGCCCATACAACACACACAAGTTCTACTTGTCAGAAGAAAGATTGGCTTGTTAAGGCCAAGCTTCCAAAAATGAAGCCTTTATGGGTTCAAAAATGCCTGTCCATATGACACGCACAAGTGCTTTTTGTCAGAAGAAAGATTAGCTTGTCGAAACCAAGCCTCCAAAATGTATGCTTTAATGGGGCAGAATGCATGTACAAGTGCTAAATGTCAGAATGAGCCTAGAAAAATCCTTCCCTTTAATTGAGAACAGCAGCAATACAGTGTACATGTGGAAAGGGGTGACATACAAGAGGCACATGGCTGCCATAGTAGTGGCAGAAGAAGCACTATAGAGTGGAACATACTAGACAGTAGATCAGCTTTCAGGTAGTAGTAGCAGTTCTAGTAGTGGTAGTAGTAGTGGTGGCGGATCAGAAACGTTAATAGTGGTATCAGTAGGGGATTAGCGCCAAGAAGTACCAGCTGCAGTGGAAACAGCAGCAGCCATATTATACATGTTGGAAGGCAGACAGCAGCATAATGGAGGCAGCAGCAGCCATACAAAACATCAAAACATGATGGTAGGCAGGTTGGCAGGCTGCTACAGTGGAAAGATGGGGCATCATCAGCAAGGCCAGATTTATTCATTGACCTTAGTCAGCGGAGTGTGAAAATCCTCAAGGATCCATTCCTGGTTCATTTTGACAAAAGTGATGTTTTGGACACTGATGGGGTACAACTTACTTACTTACAGCATACTGTGCCAGTTTGTGCAACTATTTCAGTCAGCCTGCCAGAAGTCCGTAGGATCAGAGCACAGGGTATGCACCAAAGACGGGCAAGAATCTAGGTAGGCCTGGACCTGGGAATTGAGACGGGAGGTCTCTGCTTGCTGATTTGCAACAGCCTGGCATGTGAAAAAACTGCTTCATTGTGTTGAGCAGACTGAGCTGGCTGCTGCTGTTGCTTCTACTCCTGCTGTAGCTTCTGCTGCTTGTGGCAGTAGGAGGTGGGTTAGTCTGCAAAGGGCGGAGAGGGGGCCAACCTTTCAAACATGCTGGCAGTAGGTGTCTGCTCACCAAAAGCTGTGGCAAGCTGCTTGTTTCCTGGAAAAAAAATAAGTTGGCTTCCTTTTTGGAGGGTGGAAAACATTCCCTTATCTTTTTTGATAGCAAGGGTCTAAACATGGCTGTCTAATAATTATGAGACTGCTTGATGTGAATGATACAGCTGTCAGTGTGTAACCAAGTAGGCATACAGGTCGCCATTCTGGGCAACATGCAGGAAAAGCTAACTGTTTCCGGCTCAGCTCTCCACTGAGCAGATTGGGAGTCATGGCCGGTGCATCATCATCATCATCTTCCTGCTCCTCCACCTCCTACTAATCATTGGAAGCTCCTCATTTTCCTCCTCCATGGAAATTGTAAATTTCTGCTTGTGGGTCCGCAACAGCTACAGGGTGGACAGCAAGATGCATTTGCTGTTCTTTTTCTGCCACCTTCCCCTGCTAAATGAGTGTCAGCCTTTGTTCTAAGACAAATATTAAAGGGATGAGATCATTCATGCTGCTATTGTCCCCAATGACACATTTTGTGGTGTCTCCCGTGGGCTTAAGCATCCAACAGATATCTTGGATGAACTTCCACTGCCTGATCTTGAAAATACATTGACTAAGTGGGTTGTGAAAAACATGTACTGTCCCTGGCCCTATAAAAGCTGCTTCAGTTTTCCACTGAGGCGTGCACCTTGCCTCATGGCAAGAAGTGGCCACATTCTCTGCCAGAGAGTATAAGGCAAGGATGGCAATCTACTATGAGATTATTCACACATTATAAAACACACATTAAACATTTGTGTTTCTATTTTTGCAAACTACACCAATGCTTGGCCTGTCTCTAGATATCCTGTCCTAGATTTTGGCCTACTATTTCAGGTGTCTTCACTAAGATTTAAAACAGAACCCTCTGGATAGTAAAACATGCATTGTACACTTATATTACTATATACCACACCAACACTTGAACTGTCTGGAGATGCCCTTGCCAGCTTTTAGCATACTATTTCAGGTATTAGTACTATAGATGAGCGAATCTATTCGCCGCTTCGTAGATTCGTATCGAATCTTGGAAATTTTCTTCTTTTGAATTTTGTCGGATTCGCTTCGTATTATTTGTAAACGTACGCAAAAATTTGACCGCTAACTATACGTAAGATACGTATGAAAAGTAAGTAAATTTACGCATTCTGCGTACGGCGGGAAAATGACGTTCCGCCCCTGCAAGAGCGGGAAAGTGTAGATACGCCACCCTCAGAACTGAAAAAAAACAATAGTACGCTAATGATTCGTACGCACTTTTCTACGCTCATACGTTCATGTTTACATAAGTTGCGTACCTTTAACCCCTTAAGGCCGAAGCTACTTTTACACTTAATGCCGAAGCCACATTTTTTAAATCTGCCATGTGTCACTTTATTAATTCATAACTTTGGAATTCTTTCACCGATTCGACTGATTCTAAGATTGTTTTTTCGTGACACATTGTACTCCACGACAGTGGTAAATTTGAGTCAATATAAATCACCTTTATTTATTAAAAAATTCCTAAATTTACAGAAAATTTGGAAAAATGTGTAATTTTCAAACTTTGAATTTCTCTGCTATTAAGGCAGATAGTGATCCCTCACAAAATAGTTATTACTTTACATTTCCCATATGTCTACTTTATGTTGCCATCATTTTGTAGATGTAATTTTATTTTTGGGGATGTTAGAAGGCTTGGAATTTTAGAAGCAATTCTTAAAATCTTTAAGAAATTTTCCAAAACCATTTTTTTAAGCACCAGTTCAGTTCTGAAGTCACTTTGTGGGGCTAACATAATAGAAACCACCATAAATTACCCCATTTTAGAAACTACACCCCTCAAGGTTTTCAAAACTAATTTTACAAACTTTGTTAACCCTTTATGTATTCCACAAGATTTAAAAGACAATGGAGATGACATTTCAAAATTTCACTTTTTTTTGCAGATTTTCGGTTTTAATCCATTTTTTCCTGTAACACATCAAGGGTTAATAGCAAAAAAACCCTCAAAAACTATTACCCTGATTCTGCGATTTACAGAAACACCCCACGTGTGATTGTAAACTACTGTATTGGTGCATGGCCAAGCGCAGAAGGAAAGGTGCGCCAGATGGTTTTTGAAGGGCGAATTTTGCTGGACTGGTTTTTAGACACTATGTCCCATTTGAAGCCCCCCCCCCCATGCACCCCTACAGTAGAAACAACCAAAAAGTGCCCATATTTTGGAAACTAAGGGATATGGTGACAGTGCTATTGATACTATTTTGGGGTACATATGATTTTTGATCACTTTATATTACACTTTTTGTTAGGCAAGGTAAACAAAAATGGCTGTTCTGGCTCAGTTTTTATTTTATTTTTTACTGTGTTCACCTGAGGGGTTAACTAATGTGATATTTTTGTAGAGCAGGTTGTTACGAACATGGCGATACCTAACATGTATAGTTTTTTTTATTTATTTAAGTTTTACACAATAATATCATTTTTTAAACAAAAAAATCATGTTTTAGTGTCTCCATTGTCTGAGAGCTGTAGTTTTTTTTATTTTTTTGGGAAATTGTCTCAGGTAGGGGCTCATTTTTTGCGGGAAGAGGTGACGGTTAGATTGGTACTAGTTTGAGGGGCATATGCCTTTTTGATCACTTGGTATTACACTTTTTGTGATGTAAAGTGACAAAAAATGGGGTTGGGGTTGGGTCATGTGATATCTTTATAGAGCGGGTTTTTACGGACACGGTGATACCTAATATGTTAAGATATTTTATTTTCTTCATTTTTAATCAATTATAATGTGCTTATATGGTGAAAAATTTGATTTTTTTTTTTACTTTTGTATTTTTTTTACACTTTTTTTAAACACTTTTTTGTCTCAGACCCACTTGGTTCTTGAAGATCCAGTGGGTCTGCTGTTTTACAATACACTGCAGTACACTGTATAGTGTACTGCAGTGTATTTTCATTCATAGTAAGCTTTACCATGGCAAGCCGGACGAAAGTGTCCGGTTGCCATGGTAACCATCTCCTCCCCACACCATCGGTGCACTGCCAGAGCACCGCAGCGACCGATGGGAGAGGGAGGGAGCCCTGTTAACCCTTTCCATACTGTGGTCCCTACGGACCGCGGCATGGAAGGGGTTAACCGGCCGTTTGAAGCAGAGTGTGAGCTGTAAGCTGACACTCTGCTTCAACCGCTTGGCCATCCTGAATACCGCTCGCCATCCTGACACCGAGGAGGGGGGGGGATGAATTAAAAATTAAATTATGTTGGCAAAGGTGTGGGGGGGGGGGGCGGGGGGTGTCTGCACACATTTTATGAGGATCTGATCCTTTCAACCAGCACACGCGTATCCTGTGATTGGCTAGTCTGAACAGACTAGCCAATCACAGCGATCGCTGGCCCGGGACCGCCCCCATTGGTCCCGGGCTGGTTAGCTGAGACCCCTGGCTGTAAGTAACAGCTGGGGTCTCAGCGCTGTCACCATGTCAGCAGACATGGTGACAGTTTAATGCCATGATGTGTATACTCGTCATGGAGCGCTAAATAGCAGTGCTCCATGACGAGTATACACGTCATTGGGCGGCAAGGGGTTAACAAGTGTACGTTCGTTATTAGTGTGCAAATGTTCGCAAAACACCACATAATAACGTATAATTTGTACGCAGCTTCATCGAATATATTCGTATTCGTCCGAATCTTGTGAAAACTTTGACGAATATTCGGCGAAGCAAATTTTGGATGATTCGCTCATCTCTAGTTAGCACTTAGCGATTTCAAACGCCACCCACTAGATTGTAAAATATGAATTGTACACTTGAACTGTCTGGAGATGCCCTTTCACAAATTTCAGACAACTATTTCAGGTATTTTAAAACAGTACCCTCTGGATACTAAAGCACACATTGTACACTTATATTGCTATTTTTTTGCAAACCATACCAACACTTGAACTGCCTGGATATGCTCTGGCACAGATTGCGGCCTACTATTTCAGATGTTTTCATTAAGATTTAAAATACTTTCCTCTAGATTGTAAAACACATGCTGTAGACTTGTATTGTCATTTTTGAAAACTACACCAATGCTTGAACTGTCTAGAGATGCCCTGTCACAGATTTAGGCCATCTATTTCAGGTATTTCACTCACTGATTTAAAAAGCTACCATCTGTACACTTGTATTGCTATTTTTGCAAATCACACCAATTGACACGTTTGGAAACAGTGAGCTCTGAACTCCTGCCTAGCAATGTCCCTACCTAGTTGCACAATCTGTCATACACAGCAACCTGAAAGTGGATGGCAGTCCCTTCCTATAAAAATGCTGAGCCTGAATCAGGAAAAGAAACACAGGTACACAACATAGCAGATGACTAGTAACAGAATAGCATGGCAGACAGAACCTAAAACATACCAAGCTGAGGTTAATACAAGGAGAGTCCAAACCAGAATCAGAACCAGTATTGCAAACCAGGGGTAGCCAAAGATCAAAATCAGGAGATCATGTCAAAAAGCCCAAGTCAGAGTACAAGCTGAGGTCAGGAATCTAGCAACAACTCCAGAGGCAACATAATCCTAATGTGGTATCCAGAGGAGAAAAAACCCAACAACCTGTGCATAAATATGTGCATTGAGCGAGTGCCTCCTCTGGTCGGTGCTCCCTTGCCTGGATACCTGACATGTCCTCTAACAACTGGACACTGACGGTGCTGTGGGAAAGTGTTGCGCTGGTCAGGGGACATAACAGCAATACCTAATCTATGTGAAGATGCCCTGCCTCAGATTTTGGACTATTATTTCCTGTGTTTTCACTGAGATTTAAAATAGTACCTTCTGGATTGTAAAATATGTGCTATACACTTGTACTGCTATATTCACAAACCACACTGACAACTTAACTGTCTGGGGATGCCCGTCCAAGATTTCAGACTATTAATTCATTTATTTTCAATTTAAAATGGTACACTTTGGATTGTAATACATGTGTTGTATTGTAATACATGATTAGATGGACCAGGTGGTCTTTTTCTGCCGTCAATCTTCTATGTTTCTGTGTTGTACACTTGTATTGCTATTTTTACAAATCACACCAACAGGAGATGCCATGTCACAGATTTTGGCCTACTATTTCCAGTGGTTTTTCCAGTGATTTAAAACGATACCCACTGCATTGTAAAACATGCTTTGTACACTTGTATTGCTATTTTCACAAATCACACTAAAATTGAACAGTGTGGAGATTTTGTCCAAATCTTTCAGGTTTTATCACTCAGAGATTTAAAACACGACCCTCTGACTTGTAAAACATGCGTTGTACACAAACCACACCAACACTTGAACTGTCTGGACATGCCCTGTCCCAGAATTCGGACTACTATTTTAGGTGTTTTAATTGAGATTTAAAATTGTACATTCTGGATTGTAAAACATGCAATGCTATTTTTGCAAACAACACCAGCACTTAAACTGTCTGGATATCCCCTATCACAGATTTAGACTAATAATTTGAGTGTCCCATACTTCGAGGTTTAACCCTTAGGGCAGTGATGGCAAACCTCTGACACTCCAGCTGTGATGAAACTATGACTCCCAGCATGCTCTATTCATTGCTGTTGAGTTCTGAGAACAGCCAAGGAAGTGTGCATCTTGGGAGTTGTAGTTTCACAACAGCTGGAGTGCTGGAGGTTAGCCATCACAGCCTTAGTGTCTTTAAACTGTGGCTTTATTTAATAATTTTCCGATTTCACCCCATTTGGATGGCATTTGTGTTGCATTCATGGTTTTTATGGACCCACATACTATAATGGACGTGATGGATCCATGAACACAGAAAAAATAGAACATGCTTCGGTGCTAAAAACACAGACCCACAGACAGTGCTAAAACACTGATGTGCGAATACACATATTAAAATGACTTTATAAGTATTATAAGTCAGTAACTGAAACTAGAAGGAACTATTTGGCACACCTAGCCTCAACTCTTCATTCCCTGCCTTTCCCTATTCTACACTATTCTTCTTTATAGCCTTTCCCTAAACTATCCCTGACACTAGAATATGAGATTGATTGTGACTGTGTACTGTCCCTAAAATCGTTTTCTCATACAGACTGCTACACTTATCCACCCTCATTTACAGCACAACACAGAATGACATTCTGCTTATTCTGCAACGGCACCTCTCCACCTGCTGCCCCTCATTCCGGCTGTCTGTTAGCCTGTGAGCCAATCAGGCCAAGCCCTACCCCTCCTACTTGCTCTCAGGGTCATGTGAGCATCCTTTGTCTTCCTCCGTTGTGATTTTTTCTGCCTACATATACTATAAAATGGTGCTGTGAGCCGTTTTATTGGATTCATCTTAACCAAACCTGAAAAACTTTGGGTTCATCTGCTGGACAAAATTTTGAGAAGTTCATAACAAACTCGGTTCGTTGCGAACTAATTCGCTCATTTCTAATTATAACCAATGTTACTGATAGCTATCAATAGCTAGAAAAAATATGGAAAATGAAACATCCGTAGCATTTGTAACTCTCTCTCCTTGAGCTGTCAGAATATTCAGCATTTTTTTTAGAATCAGATACCAAAATTTACTCTATTTTACTTACTTTGTATATGACTTTGGGGGCAGCCGTCTTACTTAAGCTGCCACTCTGGTCTGTCAACATTAGTTCAGAGATATCTTTTACAGCTGCCACATGGACCATACAAAACAGTAGTCTGGAGGCAACTCATTGACTTACAGTATATGGGAAAATGGTCTGACATGGTTGCTGGCATGCTTAGCGACCTCTGCAAAAGTCACTGTACAGAGAGATGGAAAAATCCCCTGTTATACCGTTGTGGGGTTCAGTAAGAACACCAAGTGCTCTCTTCAGGATCTTTGTATGGCATGTAATAAATGTAAGGTAGACTGAGGAAATTCCATATGCTACAAACTGATTTTTTTTTGTGCTAGAAACATTACGTGTGGTGGCTTCAATGATATATTTATACAGTTCACAGCTTATGATTACAGTCTTTCAAAATGAGGGCATATTATGCTTAGTGGTTTCCAAAATAGTTTTTATTTTTCCATAATAGCTCTGTTTGTGTATCTATACAGGCAGCAGCAGGGGTATATTGCAGGCCTTCTTCTAGGCCCATGTTGCTCTTCAGCTTAAGATCTATCCTTCAGCTGATTTCCAGCCTCATTCGGGCAACAAATCATTTCGCACTCCAAACCTCTCTCTCCCCTGTTTTGCTGATAAGAGCAAGACTTCAGGTTCGGATACTCTTTAAAGAGAGACTCTTAACTGAACTACATCTACACTTGAAAGAAAGGTTTATGATTAGAGATGAGCGAGCACTAAAATGCTCGGGTGCTCGTTATTCGAGTCGAACTTTTCCCGATGCTCGGGTGCTCGTTTCGAATAACGAACACCATTGAAGTCAATGGGAGACTCGAGCATTTTTGCGGGGGACCAAGGCTCTGCCTAGGGAAGGCTGGGTGAAAACCTGGAAACCTCAGAAAATGATGGAAACACCACGGAAATGGACAGGAAACAGCAGGGGCAGCATGCATGGATGCCTCTGAGGCTGCCTAATCCCACCATTACCCCAAATTCTCAGGCAACAGCCTGGTAGTTACCCTCATGGCAATTGTGCTCACCCAGACCAAGAAAGGTGAGGCAAATACCCATCACATGTTAGGGAAGCACCCAACTAGGTGCAACGAAGGTCCATCACCGTCTGCAGGTGACACCACTGCTCATGCTGGCACTGCAGCTGAAATCAAGTTTAGTATCTGTTCTTATCAGTTGCTGTGCCTGCTGGTGGTATAGTGGTGAGCATAGCTATTCCCAAGCAGTTGATCCGGGTTCGATTCCCGTCTATTGCAGGAGGCAATTCAAAATCAGTACAATATCTAATACGTTCCCCTACCCGGGAAAATTGTTTGGAGAGAGGGCCTGTGGGGGGGAAGGAGGTTTTGCTGGAAGAGCCAGAGGAGTGCCCCCTGGGCTAGCCTGTGTGGTGGTGACAACAGCCGGACTGGATTTGGGAAAACTGTTGCTTTAACCCGTATGGTATCGATTCTTCTCAGTTTAATACCGTATACGTCCCCTATCTTGGGACCCTATATTTAATGGATTTTTCAAACACGGAAAACGCTGCAGCTAAGGGGACGTGTCCATGCTCTGCCTATCACAGGTCAGGAGGCAGATAAAAGAAGAACAAAAACAAACATGAGTGCAACTTCTGATACGTCCCCTATCCGGCTAAAATGTTTGTAGAGTGGGCCTGTAGGTGGGGGGAGGGCAGGCTGGGGCAAGGAGGTTTCGCTGGAAGAGCCAGAGGAGTGCCCCCTGGGCTAGCGTGTGTGGTGGTGACAACAGCCGGATTGGATTTGGAAAAACTGTTGCTTTAACCCGTATGGTATGGATTCTTCTCAGTTTAATACCGTATACGTCCCCTATCTTGGGACCCTATATTTAATGGATTTTTCGAACACGGAAAACAGAAAAAGAGCTTGCTCTGGCCAGGGGAGTGTTTTTCCCACTGCAGCTAAGGGGACGTGTCCATGCTCTGCCTATCACAGGTCAGGAGGCAGATAAAAGAAGAACAAAAACAAACATGAGTACAACTTCTGATACGTCCCCTATCCGGCTAAATGGTTTGTAGAGTGGGCCTGTAGGTGGGGGGGGCAGGCTGGGGGGAAGGAGGTTTCGCTGGAAGAGCCAGAGGAGTGCCCCCTGGGCTAGCATGTGTGGTGGTGACAACAGCCAGAATGGATTTTTGAAAACTGTTGCATCAACCGGTACAGTCGTAAATTATGAACTTGATCAAGTGTAGCATGTGTTCTCTGTATTCTTCTCAGTTTAATACCGTATATGGCAGCTATCCGGAAAAATAGTTTGGAGAGAGAGAAAGATAGGAAAAAGACGTCAATTGTTTGGAGAGAGGGCCTGTAGGTGGGGGGCAGGCTGGGGGGAAGGAGGTTTAGGGCTGGGACGGCACATCGGGAAAAATAGTGGCGGCTGGGGACGGAATACTGAGGGGCAGCCACCGCCATGAGATTGCGAAAGGCCTCGGTCTCTACCAGCCTATAGGGCAGCATCTCCAGGCTAAGCAATTTGGAGATGTGGACGTTGAGGCCTTGGGCATGTGGGTGGGTGGAACTGTATTTCCTCTTGCGCTCCAGCGTCTGCTGTAAAGACAGCTGAACGCTGCGCTGGGACACGTTGGTGGACACTGTGGAGGATCGTTGAGGCGAAGGTGTGGTTTTCCGGCGGGAGGCGCTCGTGCCGGGGTCCTGGGCAGGGGGTTGACTAGCAGAGGCAGCGAGTGATGCAGGGGGTTGACTAGCAGAGGCAGCGAGTGACACAGGGGAAGGAGCAGTGGTGTGACCCGCAGGAGGTGGTGAACGGCCTTGGTTTCATTGAGTGGGGTGTTTAGCACTCATATGCCTGCGCATGCTGGTGGTGGTTAGGCTAGTAGTGGTGGCACCCCTGCTGATCCTGGTGTGGCACAGGTTGCACACCACAGTCCGTCGGTCATCCTCACTTTCTTTAAAGAACCTCCAGACTTGCGAACATCTAGGCCTCGACACGGGAGCTTCACTACGTGAAACAGTTGCTGCTGATGCACCAGCTCTGGCCCTGCTTCTCCCTCTGGCCACACCACTGCCTCTTACAACCTGTTCTGGTGCAGCACTC
The DNA here is from genome assembly GCA_900303285.1 of Rhinella marina. Taxonomy (NCBI): domain Eukaryota; kingdom Metazoa; phylum Chordata; class Amphibia; order Anura; family Bufonidae; genus Rhinella; species Rhinella marina. The sequence goes on along the minus strand of ONZH01005455.1, from coordinate 14,977 downwards.
GCCTCCGCCTCAGAAGCACTGTCTTCACTCGGCATATCAACCCAGCTCGGGTCAGTCACCTCGTCATCCTCCGATTCCTCAGTCTGCTCCCCCCTCGGAATTCCTCCCCTAACAACAACTTCACCATTGTCTGACAACCGTGTCTCCTCATCGTCTGACACCTCTTTACAAACTTCTTCCACTAACTCAACATTGTCATCATCATCACCCACAGACTGCGACAGTTGGAAAACTTGGGCATCGGGAACGAGGTCAGCAGCAGCCTGAGAAGTGGTTTGTGACTCTGGGAAGGGTCCAGAAAACAGTTCCTGAGAGTATGCCGGATCACATTCCAAATTTTCCTGGGAGGGGGCAGACTGGGGGGAAGGAGGTTGAGGTGGAGGAGCCATAGGAGTGCTCCCTTGGGTAACGTGGGTGGACTGCGTGGAAGACTGACTGGTGGACAAATGACTTGAAGCATTGTCCGCAATCCACGAGATCAGCTGTTCGCACTGTTGTGGTTTCAACAGTCCTCTACCACGTGTCCCTGTAAGTTGAGACATGAAGCTAGGGAGTGTAACTCTGCGGCGTTCCCCTGCTCCCTCATCAGCAGGTACTGTCTCACCCTGCCCAGGACCACGGCCTCTGCCCCCCTGCAGTATTTGAATGCCCACGCCCACGCCCTCGTCCTCGACCCTTAGCCCTGGGGTTCAACATTGTTTGTATATAAGTGTATGATATAAAAAAAAAAAATTAAACGGGCCTGGTGTACTGAAACCCACAAACTTGTTCAGTCTGGTAGAATTAAGTGACGTACAGAAAGTGTCACCTGGACAGTATATACGGATGGGAGCGAATGTGCTGAACTGTGACACACAGAAAGGTTACACACAGCTGAGTAAAATGGATTTGTATCACTGAGCTAAAAAAACTGAAATAATAATTTTTTTTTTTATATTTGTTTTTTTATATTTTTTTTTACAATTTTGTTTTTTTGGGAACGTAACGTGCAGGAAATATGGTAGAACTGACTGACACCCTGTTAACGGTGGCTATTTAGTCTGCGACCCAGAGAAATGTCGCACAGAGAGTTTTCTGGATCAAGCAGTAGATGATATTGGTAGCAAATGACTTGGTTGTATTGTGTGACGTACAGAAAGTGTCAACTGGACAGTATATACGGATGGGAGCGAATGTGCTGAACTGTGACACACAGAAAGGTTACACAAAGCTGAGTAAAATGGATTTGTATCACTGAGTTAAAACAACTGAAAAAATTTTTTTGTTTTTTTATATTTGTTTTTTTATATTTTTTTTTACAATTTTGTTTTTTTGGGAACGTAATGTGCAGGAACTATGGTAGGACTGACTGACACCCTGTTAACAGTGGCTATTTAGTCTGCGACCCAGAGAAATGTCGCACAGAGAGTTTTCTGGATCAAGCGGTAGATGATATTGGTAGCAAATGACTTGGTGGTATTGTGTGACGTACAGAAAGTGTCACCTGGACAGTATATACGGATGGGAGCGAATGTGCTGAACTGTGACACACAGAAAGGTTACACGTAGCTGAGTAAAATGGATTTGTATCACTGAGCTAAAACAACTGAAAAAATATTTTTTTTTTATATTTGTTTTTTTATATTTTTTTTACAATTTTGTTTTTTTGGGAACGTGACGTGCAGGAAATATGGTAGAACTGACTGACACCCTGTTAACGGTGGCTATTTAGTCTGCGACCCAGAGAAATGTCGCACAGAGAGTTTTCTGGATCAAGCGGTAGATGATATTGGTAGCAAATGACTTGGTTGTATTGTGTGACGTACAGAAAGAGTCACCTGGACAGTATATACGGATGGGAGCAAATGTGCTGAACTGTGACACACAGAAAGGTTACACAAAGCTGAGTAAAATGGATTTGTATCACTGAGTTAAAACAATTGAATTTTTTTTTTTTTATTTTATATTTGTTTTTTTATATTTTTTTTACAATTTTGTTTTTTTGGGAACGTAACGTGCAGGAACTATGGTAGGACTGACTGACACCCTGTTAACGGTGGCTATTTAGTCTGCGACCCAGAGAAATGTCGCACAGAGAGTTTTCTGGATCAAGCGGTAGATGATATTGGTAGCAAATGACTTGGTTGTATTCTGTGACGTACAGAAAGTGTCACCTGGACAGTATATACGGATGGGAGCGAATGTGCTGAACTGTGACACACAGAAAGGTTACACGTAGCTGAGTAAAATGGATTTGTATCACTGAGCTAAAACAACTGAAAAAATATTTTTTTTTTATATTTGTTTTTTTATATTTTTTTTACAATTTTGTTTTTTTGGGAACGTGACGTGCAGGAAATATGGTAGAACTGACTGACACCCTGTTAACGGTGGCTATTTAGTCTGCGACCCAGAGAAATGTCGCACAGAGAGTTTTCTGGATCAAGCGGTAGATGATATTGGTAGCAAATGACTTGGTTGTATTGTGTGACGTACAGAAAGTGTCACCTGGACAGTATATACGGATGGGAGCGAATGTGCTGAACTGTGACACACAGAAAGGTTACACAAAGCTGAGTAAAATGGATTTGTATCACTGAGCTAAAACAACTGCAAAAAAATATATATTTTTTATATTTGTTTTTTTTATATTTTTTTTACAATTTTGTTTTTTTGGGAACGTAACGTGCAGGAACTATGGTAGGACTGACTGACACCCTGTTAACGGTGGCTATTTAGTCTGCGACCCAGAGAAATGTCGCACAGAGAGTTTTCTGGATCAAGCGGTAGATGATATTGGTAGCAAATGACTTGGTTGTATTCTGTGACGTACAGAAAGTGTCACCTGGACAGTATATACGGATGGGAGCGAATGTGCTGAACTGTGACACACAGAAAGGTTACACGTAGCTGAGTAAAATGGATTTGTATCACTGAGCTAAAACAACTGAAAAAATATTTTTTTTTTATATTTGTTTTTTTATATTTTTTTTACAATTTTGTTTTTTTGGGAACGTGACGTGCAGGAAATATGGTAGAACTGACTGACACCCTGTTAACGGTGGCTATTTAGTCTGCGACCCAGAGAAATGTCGCACAGAGAGTTTTCTGGATCAAGCGGTAGATGATATTGGTAGCAAATGACTTGGTTGTATTGTGTGACGTACAGAAAGTGTCACCTGGATAGTACATACGGATGGGAGCGAATGTGTTGAACTGTGACACACAGAAAGGTTACACGCAGCTGAGTAAAATGGTTTTGTATCACTGATCTAAAACAACTGAAATAATAATTTTTTTTTTTATATTTTGTTTTTTTGGGAACGTGACGTGCAGGAAATATGGTAGAACTGACTGACACCCTGTTAACGGTGGCTATTTAGTCTGTGACCCAGACAAATGTCACACAAAGAATTTTCTGGATCAAGCGGTAGATGATATTGGTAGCAAATGACTTGGTTGTATTGTGTGACACTGAAATAATAATTTTTTTTTTTATTTTGTTTTTTTGGGAACGTGACGTGCAGGAAATATGGTAGAACTGACTGACACCCTGTTAACGGTGGCTATTTAGTCTGTGACCCAGACAAATGTCACACAGAGAATTTTCTGGATCAAGCGGTAGATGATATTGGTAGCAAATGACTTGTTTGTATTGTGTGACGTACAGAAAGTGTCACCTGGACAGTATATGGATTGGAGTGAGTCAGTGCTGAACTGTGACACACAGAATGGTTCCACAGTGCTGTGTGCAATGGATTTGTATCACTGAGATAGAACAAAAAAAAAAAACAGGGTTAGATATGGCGATAGCTGCACTACTAGTGCCAGCCAGCCAAGTGACAAAAAAAAAAAAAATAAAATGTCTTCTAGCCCTTAGAAGGGCTGTTGGGTTCTTTGTGGGTGATCCCTGCCTAACTGAGAACTAAATTCAGGCCCTAACACTGTCCCTGAAAGGCAGCAGCTCTATCCCTAACGATATCCAGACGGCATCTGAGACGAGCACCGCGGCCAGTCGGTAGTATATTCCAGGGTCACCTGATCAGGCCAGCCAACCCCTGCTATCGACATGTAAGGGCCCCACGTGATGCTGGGTGGTACGCAGAGTCTCCTGGCTTGTGATTGGCTGTGTTTTTAGGCGCCAAAAAAGCACGATGCGGAAGTTGCCATTTCCTCGAGCATGGCGAGATACTCGTCCGAGCATCGAGCAGTTACGAGTACCCTAATGCTCGAACGAGCACCAAGCTCGGACGAGCATGTTCGCTCATCTCTATTTATGATATTATTTTATTAAATACAATATATAGTATATACATATAGCGATATAATGTCCTTCTTTTGCACTATATACAAAGGATAAAGAACATAACACAAAATTACATCGAAACTTCAACTGGAGTCCTGGCTATATCCAGGATGAAGGTACAGTACATACATCACCGATGGAGTTAACATCATCTGACAGCGACATCAGTTGGGAAGCCCTTTCAGCCCTTTCATTCAGGAAAGCACCGATTAGGTACCTACACGAGGCATTCCCGCGTAGGATGAGCTTCTGACTTCTTTCCTGAAGGGTAACAGCTTTATACCGATAAAAAAACTCCATTCCCTAGTAGAACGTAGCCAGCGCATGTGCTCCATAATTGTCACTGTGTACGTGTTGTTCTTCTGTTCTCACCCCAGACCTTGGAGCGACCAGTTTCCAGGTCCGCAGTGAGCCAGAATCCCAAAACAACCTTGAGAAAATATGTAGACAAAGCCTTACTCCATGCACCTGCATTCACAGGTCTTCAAATGAAATTTAAATGAACATATACAAAATGGAATTCAAATGATCAGAAACTTCATCTTTCCCCCTTATTCCCATAAAATCAAATGTCTTGGAGAGTGTCTTAAATGGCCAGACAACGCTTCCCTGGAATTCTGGGATAAGGGTATGCAAATAAGTTCTTAGCAAGCTGTGTCTCTAATGTTTCCAGATGTAAGGCAGCTATCCTATAAGTCATTGTTTGATATTTTAAAAGGCATGACTTGGATCATAATTAAGCCAGTGATGAAAATGATAAGACTGCTGAAAGGTAGTGATGAGCAGACCCGTGGATGTTCGATTTCGACTTTGGAGCTGAAAAATAGCTGTAAAAAAAGCCACTTTAGCCATTTTTTGGGTTGTGGCCATTATACTTCTCTACCCTGCTAATATAAGAAATGTTAATCTTGAGCCAGGAGGTGGGGTTTCCGGAAGAGGTAGCCAACATTTTTTTTTTGTTACATTTTTTTTGTTTGTGTAGGCCCCAAAACACGGCCTCTTGCTAAGCACACACTAGCATTAATATTTTCTGGTATTGAGATCCGTCATAGGGTCTCAATACCGTAAAAAAAGGCTTCCGTTTTGTCTTAATGGGGACAAAAGAAACTGAACAGAACAGAATGCTCCAAAATGTGTTCTGCTCCGTTCTCATACCGGTTTGCTTTTCGTCATGGGATATGGAGCAAGACGGATCTGTCCTGAACCACAATGCATGTCAATGGGGATGGATCCATTTTCTCTGACACAATCTGACACAATAGTAAATGGATCCTTCCTCCATTGACTTTCAATGGAGTTCATGACGGATCCGTCTTGGGTATGTTAAGGATAATACCACCGGATCCGTTCATAATGGATGCAGACGGTTGTATTATCAGGGGTTTACATATAAATCATTGGGCCCCATAGCAAGAATCTGAATGGGGCCCCTAACCCCGCCCACTACCCCGGACTATCCCACATGCTACCCTGGCTCCTCCCATGCCACACCCCCATTTGCCAATAAAGAAATGTATACATGAGCTACTGATTTATTTATTTACTTTTTTTAAATTAAGGAGATGTTATACAGAATGGGGGCAGCCACAAGGATGGATTATACTGTATATTATACAGCATGGTGTACGGATTATACTGTATACTATACAGCATGGTGTAGGGATTATACTGTATACTATACAGCATGGTGTACGGATTATACTGTATATTATACAGCATGGTGTACGGATTATACTGTATACTATACAGCATGGTGTACGGATTATACTGTATACTATACAGCATGGAGTACGGATTATACTGTATACTATACAGCATGGTGTACGGATTATACTGTATACTATACAGCATGGAGTACGGATTATACTGTATACTATACAGCATGGTGTACGGATTATACTGTATACTATACAGCATGGTGTACGGATTATACTGTATACTATACAGCATCATGTACGGATTATACTGTGTATTATACAGCATTGTGTACAGATTATACGGTATATTATACAGCATAGTGTACGGATTATACTGTATATTGTACAGCATGGTGTATGGATTATACAGTGTATTATACAGCATGGTGTATGGATTATACTGTATACTATACAGCATGGTGTACGGATTATACTGTGTATCATACAGCATGGTGTATGGATTATACTGTATATTCTACAGCACAGTGTATGTATTATACTGTGTATTATACAGCATGGTGTACGGTTTATACTGTGTATTATACAGCATGGTGTACAGATTATACTGTATATTATACAGTATGGTGTACGGATTGTATTGTATATTATACAGTATGGTGTAGGGATTATACTGTATATTATACAGCATGGTGTAGGGATTATACTGTATATTATACAGCATGGTTTACGGATTATACTGTATATTATACAGCATGGTGTACGGATTATACTGTGTATTATACAGTATAGTTATGGATTATACTGTATATTATACAGTATGGTGTATGGATTATACTGTATAGCATGGTACAGGGATTATAATATATACTGTACAACAAATGCATGGTGGTTACACCATGTCGGACAATATAACCCCTGCGCCATGCTGTACAATATACAGTATGTACAGTGTATGCATATACCCACACACATACATACACATACATACACACACATACATACAGTACAGACCAAAAGTTTGGACACACCTTCTCATTCAAAGAGTTTTCTGTATTTTCATGACTATGAAAATTGTAGATTCACACTGAAGGCATCAAAACTATGAATTAACACATGTGGAATACTTAACAAAAAAGTGTGAAACAACTGAAAATATGTGTTATATTCTAGGTTCTTCAAAGTAGCCACCTTTTGCTTTGATTACTGCTTTGCACACTCTTGGCATTCTCTTGATGAGCTTCAAGAGGTAGTCACTTGAAGCTCAATGGTTTTCACTTCACAGGTGTGCCCTGTCAGATTTAATAGGTGGGATTTCTTGCCTTATAAATGGGGTTGGGACCATGAGTTGTGTTGGGCAGAAGTCAGGTGGATACACAGCTGACAGTTAGAATTTGTATTATGGCAAGAAAAAAGCAGCTAAGTAAAGAAAAACGAGTGGCCATCATTACTTTAAGAAATGAAGGTCAGTCTGTCCGAAAAATTGGGAAAACTTTGAAAGTGTCCCCAAATGCAGTCGCAAAAACCATCAAGCGCTACAAAGAAACTGGCTGACATGAGGACCGCCCCAAGAAAGGAAGACCAAGAGTCACCTCTGCTGCGGAGGATAAGTTCATCCGAGTCACCAGCCTCAGAAATCGCAGGTTAACAGCAGCTCAGATTATAGACCAGGTCAATGCCACACAGAGTTCTAGCAGCAGACACATCTCTACAACAACTGTTAAGAGGAGACTGTGTGCAGCAGGCCTTCATGGTAAAATAGCTGCTAGGAAACCACTGCTAAGGACAGGCAACAAGCAGAAGAGACTTGTTTGGGCTAAAGAACACAAGGAATGGACATTAGACCAGTGGAAATCTGTGCTTTGGTCTGATGAGTCCAAATTTGAGATCTTTGATTCCAACCACCGTGTCTTTGTGCGACGCAGAAAAGGTGAACGGATGGACTCTACATGCCTGGTTCCCACCGTGAAGGATGGAGGAGGAGGTGTGATGGTGTGGGGGTGCTTTGCTGGTGACGCTGTTGGAGATTTATTCAAAATTGAAGGCATACTGAACCAGCATGGCTACCACAGCATCTTGCAGCGGCATGCTATTCCATCCGGTTTGTGTTTAGTTGGACCATCATTTATTTATCAACAGGACAATGACCCCAAACACACCTCCAGGCTGTGTAAGGGCTATTTGACCAAGAAGGAGAGTGATGGGGTGCTACGCCAGATGACCTGGCCTCCACAGTGACCAAACCTGAACCCAATCAAGATGGTTTGGGGAGAGCTGGACCGCAGAGTGAAGGCAAAAGGGCCAACAAGTGCTAAGCATCTAAGGGAACTCCTTCAAGACTGTTGGAATACCCTTTCAGGTGACTACCTCTTGAAGCTCATCAAGAAAATGCCAAGAGTGTGCAAAGCAGTAATCAAAGCAAAAGGTGGCTACTTTGAAGAACTTAGAATATAAGACATATTTTCAGTTGTTTCACACTTTTTTGTTCAGTATATAATTCCACATGTGTTAATTCATAGTGTTGATTCCTTCAGTGTGAATCTACAATTTTCATAGTCATGAAAATACAGAAAACTCTTTGAATGAGAAGGTGTGTCCAAACCTTTGGTCTGTACTGTACATACACACACACACACATACATACATACACACACATACATACATATACACACATACATACAAACACATAAATACACACACATACATACATACATGAAACACATAAAAACTTACAGTTACTTGTCCTGACGCCACTCTGGAGGGGGCTGGGCCTTGGTCTTCTTCTTTCCCCTCTTTCCGCACTGCACAGGTCCTTTCCTGTCCAGGAGCAGCAGCGCAGCATGAGGGAGGAGGCGGGGCCAGCTGGGAGCACACAGGAGCGCTCTCAGGACGCGTTAGGGTAAAAGTTGCGGCGGTGATCGGGCCAGGAGAGGCCCGGAGCACAGGGATGGGACGCAATTTAATGATGCAGAGTAGGGAGCGGGGCCTTCTTTGTGCTCCGGGCCCCCCTGTGCCACGGGCCCCATAGCAGTGGCGTGCTCTGCCTATATGGGCGGTACGCCACTGCCCTGCTGTCAGGTGGGAATGCCGACAGTAGCGCATCTGTCCTTGTAGTGGGGATCCGGCAGGGTGGACACCCAGTAATTAGCACTGGTAACAATGAGGGCAACTCGGCGGTCATTGCACATGCACTGCAGCATGTACTCACTCAGGTGTGCTGGGCTACCCAGAGGCAATGACAAGCTGTCCTTGGTGGAAGGTGTATTTTCTGTGTCCTCTGTATCCCCATCCATGCTCCATTGATGCCCGTGAGCTGACTTGGGTGCCACCCTGCTGTGAACACGAATACTCCTCCTCATCATCTTCCTTATACTCCAAAACTGTGCCCTGGCTGGACAGTTGTGTACCTAGCCACTGTTGGTGCAGGAGCCCATCTTCCGAGCCATCTGTGGATGACTGGCCTGATAACTGTGGGAATGATCCCTGTTCCTCCTCCTCTTCCTCCTGTACCACATCCTCATTCATAATCGCCTGAAGCGTTTTTTCAAGAAGACATAGAAGTGGCCATGTTGGTGGAGTACTCGAGCGCAACATGGGACACACGTCCCACATGAAGTGTTCTGCTGTTCCACAGAGCGACTCACTCGTGTGTGCTGCAGCTGAAACTCCACAATTGCCTGCTACTGCTCGCACACTCTCTCCAGCATATGCAAGGTGGAGTTCCACCTTGTGGGTACATCACATATGAGGTGGCGAGAGGTATGCAGAAGTTATGCTGCAGCGCAGACAGGCGAGCAGCAGCAGGGTGAGAATGCCGAAACTACGCACAGACGGCCCACACTTTCTGCAGCAACTCTGATATCTAAGGATGATATTTTTCAGGAACCTCTGCATAAACAAATTCAGCAGATGCACCAGGAAAAGGATGTGCTTTAAACCGGCCTGGGCCGAGAGCCATTGTCACACACCACCAGGCCGGGCTTGAGCCTTAGCTGCACCAACCACTCATCGGTCTGTTCTTCCATACCCATCCACAGCTCCTGCGCTGTGTGGTGTTTTTCCCCCAAACATATGAGTTCCTGGCTATGCTGAATTTGGGGATGCAGGTATTGCACTGACGTGATGAGGAGGCGGTAGAGAAAGAAGAGGAAGAAGCAGAATAGGTGGAGGAGGCAACAGGAGGCACCTTGAAATGTCCAGCAATCCTCTGTGGTAGTAAGACATGCGCCAAACTACTTTTCGCCTCAAGCCCAGCCACCACTGCATTTACCTAGTGGGCAGTTAGGGTGATCCATCCATGCCCATGTCCATGCCTGTACTTACTGGTCCACATATTGGTGGTTATGTGGATCTTGCCAATGATGGCGTTGCACAGCGAACACCTGATTTTTTCCTTAACTTGTTTATGCAGGGCATGAACGGCGCACCTGGAAAAGTAGTAGTGGCTGGAAACCACGTATCGTAGGACAGCCACCGTCGGTACGTTTTTAAAACTGTCTTTCTCGACAAGACAGAATCAGCTGCGCACCCACAGGGGGGGTTCAGCGCGTCTGGACCCCACTAGAACGATAAAGAAATTTTTTATTTTTTTAATGCTTCAGGGCCGCACCGCAATCGCCACAGGCGGCGCGGCCCTGATCCTTACTGCGGGCGGCGGCAGGCGGCAGCGCTATGAAGGAGAGGGGAGAGAGGTTTTTCTCCTACCTCTCCTCTGCGCTGCTACAATCTCCTATCTGATTGGTGGAGAAGCAGAGGGCGGAAGCTGCTTCTCCACCAATAATTTCAAGCACAGAGCCCGGCGCTGCAGAGCCCATGTGACTCTGCCAGTCCTTCCCCGAGTTCCCCCGGCCGGTCCCGCCATCACACCTCGCTCCAGCCGGCCCAGCACAGCCATCCAGCCATCCAGCCGGCTGACCGACCTCCTGCTGGAGCAAGAAAAAATGGTAAGTCTCACTCAGTCTGTGCCCCCCCCTGCCTTGTATTGTGCCCTCCCTGCCCTGTATTGTGCCCCCCCTGCCTTGTATTGTGCCCTCCCTGCCCTGTATTGTGCCCCCCCTGCCCTGTATTGTGCCCCCTGCCCTGTATTGTGCCCTCCCTGCCCTGTATTGTGCCCTCCCTGCCCTGTATTGTGCCCCCCTGCCCTGTATTGTGCCCTCCCTGCCCTGTATTGTGCCCCCCTGCCCTGTATTGTGCCCCCCTGCCCTGTATTGTGCCCCCCCCCTGGCCTGTACCGTGCCCCCCTAGCCTGTACCGTGCCTCCCTGTCCTCTACCGTGCCCTCTGCCCTGTACTGTGCCTCCTGCCCTGTACCATGCCTCCCTGTCCTCTACCGTGCCCCCTGCCCTGTACTGTGCCCCCTGCCCTGTAACGTGCCTCCTTCCCTGTAACGTGCCTCCTGCCCTGTACCGTGCTTTCTGCCCTGTACCTTGCCTCCTGCCCTGTATCGTGTCTCCCTGTCCTCTACCGTGCCCCCTGCCCTGTACTGTGCCTCCTTCCCTGTAACGTGCCTCCTGCCCTGTACCGTGCCCCCTGCCCTGTACCGTGCCCCCTGCCCTGTACCGTGCCCCCTGCCCTGTACTGTGCCCCCTGCCCTGCACCGTGCCCCCCTGGCCTGTACCGTGCCCCCCTGGCCTGTACCGTGCCTCCCTGTCCTCTACCGTGCCCCCTGCCCTGTACTGTGCCTCCTGCCCTGTACCATGCTTTCTGCCAGGGGCGCACCTCTAATGAGGCGAAGTGAGGCGGCCGCCTCAGGCAGCGCCATTTAGGAGGAAAGGGGGGGGCGGCAATTTTTTATTTTAAATTATTTTTATCTCCCGGGCGGCCGGGCCCGGTTAGTGGTGCTGTCGGAGGCTCGGAGCTCAGCAGCGGCGCACGCACGCTCACCTGTAATGAGTGGTGAGGCGGCGCCATGTTCGGCTCCGGTGGGCGGCGCACTGTTGTGACGTGGGCGGCGCGATGACGTAATCGCGCCGCCTGCGCCGTTCCTTAGGACACCGCCCGGAGGGGAGACTTTGCCAGCCGCCATCTGCCAGCCTCCAACCGCCAGCGCAGACAACTTGGACACCAGCAGCCAGCCAGGACAAGTGAGTATAATTCATAATAGTAAAATAATGTTATGTGTGGTTTTGGCTTTTTTTTTTTTAGGTGTAGGGCTGTGTGTGCTTCATGAACCTGAAAAGTACACATCTGGATGACTGGATCTGGTCAGCATCTTTTGCCCCCCCTCAGACCAGGGTCTTGTGCCCCCCCTCAGATCAGCCCACCCATCCAATGTAAAAAAAACATACTTACCTGTTCTGCGCTGGCGCTGCCATCAGGTTTCCCGCTCCACTGTCTTCCCTGCCGGCGCGCACTGTGTCCTGACGCAGCGTCAGGTCATAGTGTGAGCCGGCAGGGAAGACAGTGGAGCGGGGAGCCTGATGGCAGCGCCAGCGCAGAACAGGTCGGCGGCACAAGACGCTGGTCTGATGGGGGCACAAGACGCTGACCTGAGGTCTGATAGGGGCACAAGACGCTGATCTAAGGTCTGATGTGGGCACAAGACGCTGACCTGAGGTCTGATGTGGGCACAAGACGCTGATCTGAGGTCTGATGGGGGCACTAGACGCTGATCTGAGGTCTAATGTGGGAACAAGACGCTGATCTGAGGTCTGATGGGGGCACTAGACGCTGATCTGAGGTCTGATGTGGGCACAAGACGCTGATCTGAGGTCTGATGGGGGCACAAGACGCTGATCTGAGGTCTGCTGTGGGCACAAGACGCTGATCTGAGGTCTGATGGGGGCACTAGACGCTGATCTGAGGTCTGATGGGGGCACAATGTGTTGATCTGAGGTCTGATGGGGGCACAAGACGCTGATCTGAGGTCTGCTGTGGGCACAAGACGCTGATCTGAGGTCTGATGGGGGCACTAGACGCTGATCTGAGGTCTCATGTGGGCACTAGATGCTGATCTGAGGTCTGATGGGGGCACTAGACGTTGATCTGAGGTCTGCTGTGAGCACAAGACGCTGATCTGAGGTCTGATGGGGGCACTAGATGCTGATCTGAGGTCTGATGTGGGCACAAGACGCTGATCTGAGGTCTGATGGGGGCACAATGTGTTGATCTGAGGTCTGATGGGGGCACAAGACACTGATATGAGGTCTGATGGGGGCACAAGACGCTGATATGAGGTCTGATGGGGGCACAAGACGCTGATATGAGGTCTGATGGGGGCACAAGACGCTGATCTGAGGTCTGATGGGGGCACAAGACGCTGATCTGAGGTCTGATGGGGGCACAAGACGTTGACCTGAGGTTTATTATCCCTGTACTGTGACATCGGTGTGTTTACTATCTCTGTACTGTGACATCACTGTGTTTATTATCCCTGTACTGTGACATTACTGTGTTTTATTATCTCTGTACTGTGACATCTTTGTGTTTATTATCCCTGTACAGTGACATCGCTGTGTGTATTATCCCAGTGCAGGAAGAGGTAAGTGGTCTGTGTTTGTGTGTTTGTTTTCTATTTTTCAGGGTCGTGAATGCAGAGGACTACGTCGGATTCGGTGGACTACGTCGGACCAGCTTCTTTTTTCTTTTAATAAAATGGTCAAACAGGGGTCTGGGGGAGTGTTTATTTCAATAAAATGTTTTATACTTGTGAGTGTGTGTGTATTTTTTTTTTACAATACTACAGTTTTAGTAATTACGGCTATCTACAGACGGCCCTGATTACTAATACTGGGCTTAGTGCTTGCCGGTATGGCAGGCCAGCACTAACCCCAACATCTATTACCTCGGCACCCACCGCCACCAAGGGGTGCCGGGAAGAGCCGGGTACCCGCAGGACCGGACCTTCTAAATTGAGAGTCTGGCTCTGGGGCGGCTGCAGGCTGGTACAATTAGGCTGGGAAGGGCCAATAACCGTGTCCCTTCCCACCCTGGTAGTGCCAGGCTGCTGCTGCTGGTTGTATCTGGCTGGTGAAGGAAAAAAGGGGGGGACCCCACGCCATTTTTTTTTTAATTATTTAATTATTTTTTGTAAAAAAATGGCATGGGGTCCCCCCTTTTTTCCTTCGCCAGCCAGATACAACCAGCAGCAGCAGCCTGGCACTACCAGGGCGGGAAGGGACAGGGTTATTGGCCCTTCCCAGCCTAATTGTACCAGCCTGCAGCCGCCCCAGAGCCAGACCCTCAATTTTGAAGGTCCGGTCCTGCGGGTACCCGGCTCTTCCCGGCACCCCTGGTGGCGGTGGGTGCCGAGGTAATAGATGTTGGGGTTAGTGCTGGCCTGCGATACCGGCAAGCACTAAGCCCAGTATTAGTAATCAGGGCCGTCTGTAGATAGCCGTAATTACTAAAACTGTAGTATTGTAAAAAAAAATACACACACACCAGTATAAAACATTTTATTGAAATAAACACTCCCCCAGACCCCTGTTTGACCATTTTATTAACAGAAAAAAGAAGCTAGTCCGACGTAGTCCACCGAATCCGACGTAGTCCTCTGCATTCACGACCCTGAAAAATAGAAAACAAACACACAAACACAGACCACTTACCTCTTCCTGCAGTGGGATAATACACACAGCGATGTCACTGTACAGGGATAATAAACACAGTGATGTCACCGTACAGGGATAATAAACACAGTGATGTCACAGTACAGGGATAATAAACACAGAGATGTCACTGTACAAGGATAATACACACAGTGATGTCACAGTACAGGGATAATAAACACAGTGATGTCACAGTACAGAGATGATAAACACAGTGATGTCACTGTACAGGGATAATACACACAGTGATGTCACAGTACAGGGATAATAAACACAGTGATGTCACAGTACAGGGATAATAAACACAGTGATGTCACAGTACAGAGATAATAAACACGGTGATGTCACAGTACAGAGATAATAAACACGGTGATGTCACAGTCCAGGGATAATAAACACAGTGATGTCACAGCCCTGCTTCACACTGGAAACACTGGAGGACCAACGCCTCCTGACATGTTTTTTTTGTAAGAAACCTGTATTCATGAA